>SZWC01004280.1:107300-117638 GCA_023375785.1 Penium margaritaceum
CGCACGCACTCATGCACGCACACACACACACACACACACACACACACAGAGTGCATTAGGGTTTTTATTTCTTGTTTTCTTTGTAGAGCCGGATGAGTTGGTGCACTGAAGAAATTTTGGGTTACATTGAGCACTGTGGACTTACTCTTTGATTTTTTTCTAGACGCTTTGCAAAGTGTTTTAGAAAGAATCAAACCCACTCTGCTCTGGTGGAGGATAAACATTGCAACAAGTATGTATGTGAGGACATAACTCTGATGGAGCGATGTCTAGTTGCAACTCTCACCACACTCATGGTCAAGGTGATGAAGTTGAGTGTGCTGATGTATCCCATCACCAGCAGCACCTAGCAGGAACCTGTTGGAATTGTGGTGCAGAAGGAGAGTATGAGGGGCTTCCCAGCACCATTGTCTGCCGGAAAGCCATCTTCTTTGGGGCGCATGTGCATATGTGTGTGCTTGCGGGTGGGTGTGCGTGTGCTGTTGTGATTGGCATGTTGCTAAGGATTGCTACAGTGTTCTGAACCTACTGCAGTTCCAACATGGATGGCAATGGAGACTGGTTGGGGAAGGGGAAGGTGATGACAGTGTGGCGGTGATGCCTGGAAAAGGGAACGAAGCATGTGCTCAAACGTAGCAATCCACACACGTGTAGTATGAACCTTGCACAGGTGGAGAACATCCTTGGATGAGAGATGATTCGTGTAAACTCTATGTACGATTTTTTCAAGAACGCCTTGCAAAGCATTTTCAAGATATCAAACCTTACTGAGACAGAACATGGATGCACTCTGTGCATTCATTCACAGATGAGATGATATTCCATGTGTTGATGATGGCATTCACTGTTTACTTCGGGGTGCCATCATTGCCACGAGTGTGGATATGACCACAACACAGGTCTTCTTTGTTGTGTGCCATTCTAGAATTATCTCTCCTGTCATTCACGCACATGAAAGTTGCACACGCCAGTGCAAATGTGGATGTGACCACACTATTGTCCCAGCACACCACATGGATATGGATATGACCTTCCATGCATGGAGACAAAGCTGCACTACCGACGAAAAGGATCGCTACCCACGCTCATGCACAAAATTGGCACAACCACCTTGAAAACTCTGTAATCTATCAACTACTTGCACCCCTGTGCAAATTCAATTAGGGCCATGCTGATAGGCTCCCAGAAGCTGCTGACTTGATAATATGCTGAGTGAGCCTATAGTCAACTTCCCACCATCTGACAAAACCTACTTCAAGTGTCCATGAGTGTGAAATGTAAGGCAAAGACCGAATATACTCGCATGAAAACATCTTCACAAAGTCATCCATTTGGTAGCTGACCGGACATGCAAACATCCCATTCTTCCTAAAGGGTATGTGAGCACGCTACCAATTGTGTCAGCAAACAAGTAGTGAATTCCAGACACTTCAGCAATCAACTGGCCAGCTGCAGATGACTAACTCAGGTTATGCAAATGACAAACATAACATCAACAAGACATGTTGAAAGCATCAGATGCTTGATTGATTTGTTACCTCTAGATGCTACTCGGTGTGAGTAATGGCCACATTGGTTTTCTCTCCTTCGTAGATGCTTGTGAGTGGAGGATACTACACAGCTCTCAATGCATTACATAAACACGAATCGAGGGAATGGAGAAACCTCCAGAGCAACGTTTAATGTGAGAATGCATGTTGCATAGAACACAACTGAGCGAATGGTGTTTCAAATAGTGGAGAGATGGTGAAGATACACTCAAGTAACATGGAAAATTAGATAGAAAACAACATACAGGTGTAAACGGCCAGTCTCACCCACGTGCTCTCAACTAAGCGCGCACCTTTGAAGTCTCGTTGGCCACTTACATCTCTATGCCCTCTTGTCTCACTCTTCTGTTGGTTTGTGTGGCTTCCACCCGTCATGACCGACGCTGATGGATTACCCATATACCCACATTAGGGGTATATGATAGAGGAGAGCGTAACGACATGACAGGCCTTCAGAGTGTCCCGAGACTTCTCCAGCACGTACGACAGTGTTGGCGAGACGCGGTCGATGCGTTCCGGTAGCCCTGTGGGCTTGACGGGAGTTAGAAGAGTTTTCTCGGTGGGTTGAGACTCGCGCATCCGGTGGACTATACCGGTGCGACGAGGAGACCCGGTGGCTGTACTAGCACTTCCAATGTTCCGAAAGCCGTGTGTGATGTCTGGACGTTGATTATGAGATTTTCTGGCACTACTCCTATTCTCTCGGTGGTCGAGAACCGGACACTCGGAGAGCTGTTCCGATGCCTCGAAGAGACCACCGTTCTTGTTGTCGTGGTGTACGCAATGTGTTCTCCCCGCTGACTCGTTTGGGCTCAGCGGGGGTGACGGGGCCCGGTGTGGCTAGCTGCCGGCGCCCCTACTTAAGCCCGCTAGGGGCTCATTTGTACTCTCTCCTTGTTCTTTTTATTCAGCGTTCCAGACTTAGCCAACTTCTTGCCGTCTTCCATCGCACCCACACACAGAGCTCATGTTCGTTTTTGCATGGGCCTGCATGCCCTATTTTATTTCCAATTTGGTATCACAGCGCAGGGCGGGGCGTGTGAGAAACAGAAGCAACAGCAGTGGGCGGAACGCGAAGAGAACGCGCCACATGGCGCCACGCCGGCAGTAGCGTGAGGGAGCGCGAAGCGACTGCACGTGAACTCCACAGGGGCGGTGAGCCGCGCACAGCAGCACTAGCAACTGCGACGGCAAGAGCAAAGGCAAAAGCAGCAGCAGCCACTGCAACAGCGGCGACAGCAGTAGCAGCGTGCAGCAACGACGGCAGTTGCAGCAGCAACGTGCAGCAGGAGCAGCAGCAGCGGTGAAAGCAGCTGCAGCAGCGCATCAGCCGCTGCAGTAGCAGCATATAGCAACAGCAGCAGCAGCCACTACAGCAGCGGCGGCAGCAGCAGGAGCATGCAGCAGCGACGGTAGGAGCAGCAGCGTACAGCACCAGTAGCAGCGGTGACAGCAGCAAGCAGAAGCTGCGGCATCAGCAAGCAGCAGCAACAGCCGCTACGGTAGCAGCAAGCAGCAGCAGCTGCTACTGCACAAAGCAGTAGCAGCAGCAGAAGCAGCAGCAATAGCAGAAGTAGCAGCAACAGTAGCAACCGGAGCAGCTGCACCTGCCGTTGCAGCTGCTGCTAATGGTGCGAGGAAGACCTCGCAGCCCTCCTCTGAGGGGGGGCCTTCTGAGGGGGCCTGTCAGCCCCGTTCGCACCCCCCCCCTTCCTTCCCTTCTCAAGGGGACCCTCGGAGGGCCCCGCCGAGCCCCTCCGAGGGGCCCTTCGGAGGGGGCCCGTTGGCCCCTTGGGCCCCCTCGGCCCCGTCCGCCCCGTCAGCCGACTGACGGAGGGACCGGGTCAGAGGGACGGATAGGACCCCTCCCCTCGCTCCCTCCTCCTCCCCACACCCACTCGCTCACTCGCTCGCTCAGTGAGCGAGCAAGCGAGCGTGCATGGGAGGGAGGGCCGGACAAGCCGGACACACCCCCCCCTCCTTGTTTTCTCCGTTTGCCCACCTTATGGGCAATCGAGAAAAGGGGGGGGGAGTAACACAAATATGAAAAGGGGTACGCCTGAAAGCGAGTGGAAAGGGAAAAAAAAGAGGAAAAAAAGAGGGCTTAAGGCGAGCAGAGAGGAGAACTAGAAAAGAAGGAAAAGGGGTCGAGGGTGAGGGCAGGAGACAAAAAGAAGCACAAAAGGGGGCTTGAGGGCTAGAGAACAACGACAAAAAAAGGGGGAATCGTCCAGCTACTACCGCGGCAACAGCAACAGCCTTCATAGCAGCAATAGCAGTATCGGGCGGAGTTACAACGACTTAATAGTGTGGCAGCTGCGCCAGCGCTTGCAGTTTCGCCTTCTCAGCCGACAGTGGATTGTGCGTCGGCGGCGATCTCCACTTCGAGACGAGTCCTATACCGGCGTCTTCCCGGGGCTCGTGGATTGGTTCGCGCACTTCACTCCATGGAATCGACGGCAAATTCGAGTCTTTCCATCTTCGAGGTCTCCTCGATGACATAGGCACGTATAATGCTGACCCAGTACAAGGCACCAAGCTGATCTTGTTGGCGCCTATGCGCTCATTCGTCGTCGTAAGACCGTTACCTGGCATGCTACTCAAAGTGCTCTTACTGTGTAATTCAACATTCTTCACATGCATGCAGATGAGACGGCGCATGAGTATTGCATGCGCAGCCTATGTCTCCTGCATGACCTTGGTACTACAGCCCTAGGTCCTCTCTCTGCTTGTCTTTCCATCCTCACTAGTCTTATCCCCGAGCTCTCTGTTCTGTACTTGGATGTTTCCCACGCTGAGCTCGAGCACCTTGGTGCTGCTCTAGTCCATGCCAATTTATCCCCAAGGATTGGACCACTCTATGAGTTCAGAGCTGCTTGGCTCATCGACTCGTGAAGCAACCTACAGAACAAGCGTCTACATTGTGCAGCTCTTTTTGCAGTTAGCACTTCCTCATCTTCCTCCTCTGCAGTTGCTACCTCCAGGCCTGCTACTCCTTCCATCGCAGTTGCTCACACCACCCATGCTGCTTCACATGGCAGGGATGGAGGGTCTAGGCGTGGGGGTGGCCGTGGTACTAAGGGCCGTGGGCGCGGTGGCCAGTTTTCCATTGGGCCTTCACCTTCTGTAGACGTCACCTGTTGTAAGTGTGGGGCTGCTGGTCATTAGACTACCAAGTGCTCTGTGCCTTGTGATGACGCTCGTCTGGCCTTTGCCATGCGTGCTGATTGGGCCCGGATTGGTGTTGCTTCCTCCACTGCCACAGCTGTTGTATCCACGTCATCACCCTCCTCGTCCACATCCTTCGCCATGGCTCTCACCACCACTCTTGCACCTCTCCAATCCCCAGTGCCACACTCCGGTACATGGGGCTGGTTTCCGCCCCCTTCCGGGTCCTCCTACTATGGACCTCCTTCTGCTCATTACTCCATGCCTCCTTGGACAAGAGACAACAGCCACTTCTCCGATGCCCGCTCCTCTGACCGCTCTTCTGACCGCCGTGACGAGGAGCGTGTCCTTGAACGTCGTGCTACGGAGCTTCTCCAGCTTCATCCAAAGAGAGGTGAGAGTGTGGGTGGCCAGTCATGTATGTCCATCTATGATTCGGATGCCACCCTCAGTGGTGCATCCTCCGGGTGCGTGCAAGGGGACCTTGCCTAATGATTGGTCGTGGATGGAGGATTGGCAGTCTCACACGTTCCCCACTCGTCTTGGTCGCACGTCTCCGGACTCCCTTCCACAGATTGTTGTTGTCTGCCTCGTGCTCCCCTATACCCATGTTTTCTCTGGTCTCTGTATCATTGATTCTGGTGCCACTCACCACATGGCCTCCTCTCGTATGTCTTTTGACTCTCTCGGTCCAGTTGGGTCTGTTCGTTCTGTCCGCACCGGCTCCGGTAAGCTCCTTCCACTTCAAGGTTTTGGTGTTGTTCGTTTTGTCGGCCCAGGTGGCACTTTGTTCCTTCCTAATGTGTGGTACATGCATGACCTGAAAGTCAGCCTCCTCTCTGTGACCACCCTTGATGACCGGGGTATGGACTTCTTGTCCAGCTATGGCATTGGTACTGGCGCCCTTCGCTCTTCTTGCTGCGTTGCTCTTCGTGTTCTATGCTACGATTGTCTTTTCTGCATCTCTCTGTCCTTGTCCATGTCTTCCGCTGCCTCTGCCCTTGTTCACGTCGCATCCTCATGATCTCTTGAGCATGTGGATCTCCTCCACCACCGCCTTTGTCACATTCACACTGCTGCCATTCATTGTCTCATGCACCTTCATCCTGTTGTCGGCCTTGCCACGTTTGCGCCTCCGTACACCTCCACCTGCCTTGACTACGCCAGTGGCAAGATGCACCGTTCTCCATTTCCAGTGGCTGAGTCTACCACCTCTCATCCCCTTGATCTCGTGCATGCTAATGTCATGTGTCCCCTAACCCATGACTTCCTTGGTGGCCTTGGTCATTACGTCTTGTGCTTGACTGATGATTTTTCGTGCTACCGCTATATCTTTGCCCTTCCTCACAAGAGTGATGTCACTGATGTCCTTGAGCACTAGCTCTCGCAGGCTGAACGCGCCTGTCTTCGGCCCTTGATTGTCTTTCGTAGCGACCGGGGTGGTGAGTTCTTTGGTCTGACCTCTCATTTTCTAGAGTCTCGGGGTGTTTGTCTTGAGTTCACTACACCCTATACACCTCATTAAGACGGTGTGTCCGAACACTGGAACCGCAGCCTTGCCGACAGAGTGCGCTCCCTTCTCTCCTCTTCTGGTCTGTCCCCTCTGTTCGCCTTTGAAGCAATGTCTTACATGACATGGGTGTGAAATCGTGTCCCTCCCCGCACTTTCACCTCGTATGAACGCTGGACGGGCGGTCATGTCGATCTCCATCTTGCTCGTTTGTGGGGATCCCTTGCCTCCATCTAGCTTCCGGCTGACCACCGAGATGGGGAACTCTCTCCTCGTGGTCGTCTCTGTGTCTTCCTTGGCGTCTCACCTTTCTACAAGGCCTGGCGCTTCAGGGATCTAGTCCGGAGTCGTATCCTTGAGTCTTGTGATGCGCTCTTCTTTGAGCACTTGTCTGAGCGCGACATACCTAGCTTCTCCACGAGTTCCCTCTCTTTGCCTCCTCAGAGTAGGGGAGGCACTCCTCTCTCTCGGTCGTCTGGTCTACCCTCCGTGCGTCCATCACCCATCTCGTCTCACACCCTTAAGCCCTCTGCCTCATCTGCGCCCTTTGTGCCCTGTGCAGCCTCTGAGCCCTCGGCCCCCTCCATGCCCTTTATCTCCTCTGAGCCATCTGCACCCTCTGATCCCTTGGCCCCCTCTGTGTCCTCCGTCCCCTCTCAGCCCTCTGCGCCCTCTGAGCCTTCGGCCCCCTCTACACCCTCGACCGTCTTGTCTACGCCTTCTGGCACTTTTGCCTCGCTTCCGTGCTCTGACCCCCCTGAGTTCTCTCTTGTGGGGTCCATGTCCTCCGTGCCTGCTCTGAGACTTGAGGTCCCTTCTCTGCTTGCCTTACACCCACCTAGCTCCTCTATTCCCCCTGTCTCACCCCACATGTGCGGTGGTCATCTCCAGGCACACCCGTCTCACTCTTGTCCTATTTTATTAGGTGAGCCTGGCCTACACACCCTTGGCCTCATAACCACCTCCTTTCCCACTGCTGCGTCTGTGGTGTACCCCAGTACCGTACTTGGCTACTCCCTAATTGAGGAGGAGTTTCGTCTAGCTCTTGTTTTTTACAATACTGGATACGTGGCCTTTTGTTTTGCTGCTGTTGGCCTGTCCCATTTTCCACCTGAGTCTCTCACTCTGTAGGCTGCCCACACAGTGTCTGACTCCTCCCTGTGGGAGCAAGCCATGAAAGTAGAGCTTGATGCTCTCTCTAAGCATGGTACCTATGAGCTGATTGCTCTTCCACCGAGACGCAAAGCTGTGGCCACCAAATGGGTATGTCGGTGAAATTTGAATCCCGACAACATAGTTGGTCGGTGTAAAGAGTGACTCACAGCAAAAGGCTTCTCCCAAGTCCTTGGGGTAGACTTTGATGAGACATTCGCTCCGGTGGGGCATTACAAAACTGCCACGGCATGTCTTGTGGCTCAACACAATTGGGAACTGGAATAGATGGATGTCAACAATTCCTTTCTCCATGGCAAGCACGACGAGGAAGTTTATATGGGCCAACCACCTGGCTTTACCGATGGAACCAATCAAGTGTGGTGCCTGCGTACGGCCCTCTATGGGCTGAATCAGTCCCCTTGGTGTTGGAACCAAGAGATTACAGCGACACTGGCAAATAGGTTTTATAGAAGGAGCATTGTGGATCCCGCCTTGTTCCTTAGTGCTCCATCCGGGCCACTTGTTGTTATCCTTGTCTATGTGGATGACCTCCTGGTTGCTTTTCCAGATGCTACATCAATCAAGGCTGCAAAATCTCTCTTGTAGGCAGCCTACAAGATGAACTACCTTGGTCCAACTCGTGTCTTCTTGGAAATGGAGTTAGAGCGCGATCGCTCACGTCGTACGTTACACGTCCATCTAGTGACACATGTCAAGAGCCTCGGGGAGTGGTTCGGACCGCTCCTCACTTCTGTCCCTACAGCCTCTACGCCCATGACCCCACCAGGGCAAACCCTGCTGAAGTCCTCAGACCCATCAAAACTGGGGGAGATGGTGGATGTAACAGACTACCTTAGAGTCATTGGCTCCCTGATGTACCTCGCTACCACCACTCGTGCTGATGTGGCGTTTGTTGCAAACACTTTCTCTCAATTCTCCTAGTGTCCCAGGGAGCACCATCTTGAGGCGACGTTGCGAGTGGTGCGTTACACACTTTCCATAACTTGCACTGGACTGTACTTTCTTACGCAGCCCTCAATGCTTGTTGTTGGGTTCACTGATAGCAAATGGGCACATGACTTTGATGCACGCAGTAGATCGGGGTGCATTTTCATGATTGTTGGGAAAACAGTCTCATGGAAAAGTGGAAAACAAGGGTGTGTTGCCCGCAGCACCGCTAAGGCTGAGTATGTGGCTCTTGGCGCAGGTACGTGTGGAGCTGTCTGGCTTTGTCGTCTGGTGTAATAGTTGCGTATCCCCATTCGCTACATCAGTATGTGTTGTGACAATCAAAGCACAAAGACCATTGCAGAAAACAACGGCATGCACCACTCTCGCACCAAGCACATCAACATGGAGCATGACTTTGTTCGCAAGTGCATTGCTGCTGGCATTTTCCAAGTTGCTTGGGTGAACACACGGTCACAAAGAGCTGACTTTCTCACCAAGGCTCTGAGCCGGAACGTTTTCAAGAGTGTTGTCCATGGTGTTGGTCTCATCTATCCCCATGACCCAGGCTGAGATGCATGCTGCTTTCCGGTCTCTCTTTGTTACCTGCTCTCGTATTCGTGTGTGTGTGTGCCATGTTCTAGTGTGTGTGTGGGTTGTTCGTGTGCAGGTCATGGCGGAGTGCTGAAGTCTTGTTGGCCACTCACATCTCTATGCCCTGTTGTCTCACTCTTCATGGCACACATATATACAGATTAAGTGACTAGCATTGCTAGGGGAGACGTTACATGAGTGTGCCCTGACTGCTGGCTCTGGTGACATGAAGCAGCCAACATTCTACCCAGGAGTGTCCTCTGGCACATGAATGGACAAAATTTGGCTGTATTGCTTTGATTTGGTTGATGCTAGGGTTTGTACAATCTGACAGCCGATCCTTGCATCCTTATGAATTGCCTCTGGGTGTTTGGAGGGGCTGTATAATTTTCTCGGGTGGCGATCCTTAGGTGGCCACTGTGTCAGCCGTTGGCTGTACACTGGTGAGAAGTCACCCTATCCTGAGCGGTCGGGCTCGACCCCCGGGTGGCGGTGCATATCAACTCAAGCATCTGCTCGGTGCCGGTGTGCACTCACCGGCCTAACACTCTCCCTCCCCGCTCCCTAGTCTCTTTGATTTTCTTGTGACCCAATTGTGCAAGTCAACCTCACCACATCCATGGGGCCTGATGCTCTCTAGCTCTCGCCCACATGACCTGCATGTCTAGCTCGGAATTTTCCTGTTAACTACACGCACATCTGACCAACCGGTCAAAAAATAGGCTAATCCTGCTACACGCTCCAAAACAACACCAAGAGGGAACCCGGCAGGTGTACGGGCTTCTCGGTTGTCTGAATGATAAACTGAAGCAGTGCTGGGTACAGAAACAGAAACTCCACGTAGCTGCATCTTGAAAGTGCAAGGATAGTGCCACTGAGAAAATAGATGTTGGGAGGTGGTCACCGAGAAAACCCAGGAAAGCCAACGAGGGCATGCGAGCTGGTGCTGACGCTATCAAAGGAGCAGTTGAGTGTCCCACCATACTGGCAAGCTGTGATGACAAGTCAAGAGGTCACCATGACTCACACCCCTGTTGGTTTTTGCGCATCCTAATTGTACTCTCGTGTGTCCTCGCGGCTTGTGTACATCGGCGTGCAGCTGACTGACGACGACACTCAACACTGCTGCAGTGTCGTCCGGTGGAGCCGACGCATGCTGAGACCTACTCGCAGTTTTCTAGAGCCTCCTCTCTCCGGTGACGTGTTCATCTCTATCGGCAAGCCTCCTCGGCGGTCGGGCCGCCGGCGGTTACTGCCATCGCAGATGCTGTCTGCATGGATCTGACTGTACCATTGCGTCTGCAGCGTCATGCTCTGCCTAGGGTCCATGTCTCATGTTACGTGGGACTGCTTCGCATCATGGACTATTGTAGGCACTGCCTGGGTTCGGGCAGCCATAACTCTTTGATCCTG
>SZWC01004280.1:124187-136584 GCA_023375785.1 Penium margaritaceum
GCAAGCAGGGGTGCATTGCATGTAGCACTGTTGAGGCTGAGTACGTGGCCCTTGACTAAGGCACGTGTGAGAGTGTGTGGTTGCGTCCTCTGTTGTCCAAGTTGCGTCACTCCGTCGCATCCATCACGTTACATTGTGACAATGAGAATGCCATGGCCATCGTCGACAATGATCGCATGCATCACACACGCACAAAGCATATCAACGTTGAGTATCACTATGTGCGTTCATTGTTGCATGACCGTAGCATCAGCATTGTGTGGGTTGAGACAACACGGCAACTGGTTGACTTCTTGACCAAGACACTGAAGCGCAACTCCTTGAAGAATGTTGTGACTTCGGTCGGTGTGCGTCCGTGAGTTGCACTCTTTGTCCCTGCCCGCGTCTCTACATGCCCTAGGGGAGTCTAACTGTTGACTGTGTCTCTGCCCATCCATGTGCACCATGCCTTTGATTCATGGAGGAGTGTTGGTTTTTGTGCATCCTCATTGTGCTCTATTGTGTCCCCTCGGCTTGTGTACATCGGCGTGCATATGACTGACGGCGAGACTCGACGCTACTGGAGTGTCATCGGGTGGAACCAACACACGCTGAGGCCTACTCGTAGTTTACTGGAGCCTCCTCTCTCCGACAGCGTGCTCAGCTCCATCGGCAGGCCTCCTTGGCGGTCGGGCCGCCGGCTGTCACTGCCACCGCCGATGCAGTTTGCATACGACAGGCACTAGATCTCACTATACCATTGCGTCTGTAGCGTCATGCTCTGCCTAGGGTTTATGTCTCCTGTTGCGTGGTACTATTTGGCATCATGAACCATCGTGGCACTGTCTGGGTTCGGGCAGCCATAACTCTTTGATGCTGTTTTTCTAGTTGTTCCCGACTACATGACTACTTTTGCAGCGTCGGTATTATGGTATGGTATATATTTCAGGCAAAAAGGAGAACGCCTTGTTTTGGGCTGTTTGGCACGGCTCACCGTGAAAACCCTGCCTGCCAGAAAATAGGTCTATGTTTATTTTCTTATTGGCTGGTTAGCTGAATAACAAGTTCTACAGAGCTTGGGGGGAGCTAAAACTTGGAGGGGTCTCCCATTGTTGCTCATTCTGCATTCTTTATTAGTCACTTTCAGTTTTCAGCTTCTTTTTGGCGCTAACACTGGCGCGCGCGTTTATGAGTAACAAACCCAGATCTTCAAGACATGGAATCTAGAGCAGTAGAGTGAGGGGGCAGTTGACTTAAGCAACGAGTGTGGAAGCCCGCACGATGCATCAACAACAATTCTGCCCTAACTTGGTGCCTAGCTTTTCTAATTACCCCAACACACATACCAACACCGAGAATACACTACCAAGCTGAAATGGCTGTCCAATGGCCTCAATGTCTCTACGTAACCAACCACTTGCATGTGTGTAACCACAGGTTGTTGAGTGCCTACAACAAATGACAAAACATTAGCTGCAAGGTTTTGCCCTTCGTTGGTTTTTGCGCATCCTCATTGTGCTCTGTTGTGTCCTCTCGGCTTGTGTACATCGGCGTACAGATGACTGACGGCGAGACTCTACGCTGCTGGAGGGTTGTCCGGTGGAGCCAACGCACCCTTAGGCCTACTCGCAGTTCGCTGGAGCCTCCTCTCTATGGCGATGTCCTCAGCTCCATCGACAAGCCTCCTCGGTGGTCGGGCCGCCGGCGGTCACTGCCACCGCAGATGCTGTTTGCATGGGATAGGCGCTGGATCTGATAGTACCATTGCGTCTGCAGCGTCATGCTCTGCCTAGGGTCCATGTCTCATGTTGCATGGCATTGTTTGGCATCATGCCTACCATCGTAGGCACTGCCTGGGTTCGGGAAGCCATAACTCTTTGCTGCTATTTTTCTAACTGAATCTGACCGCACGACTGCGTTTGCAGCGTCAGTATTATGGTATGGTCCAGTTTTCAGGCAAAACGGACGACGTCCGGGTTTTGGGCTGTCGGCCGTCTTGCGGGGCTCACCGAGAAAACCCTGCCTGCCAGAAAACAGGTTTAGGTCTATTTTCTGACTGGCTGGTTAGCTAAGTAACAAGCTCTACAAGGCTGGTGGGGAGCTAGAACTTGGAGGGGTCTTCCATTGTTGCTCATTCTTCATTCCTCATCAGTCACTTTAAGTTGATCAACTTCTTTCTGGCGCTAACACCGGCGCGCGCGTTTCTGAGTAACAAACCCGGAGCTTCCAGACATAGACTCTAGAGCAGTAGACTGAGGGGGCAGCAGACTTAAGCAATGAGCGTGGAAGCCCGCACATTGCATCAACAATACTGCTGCCCCAAGCTACTGCCTAGCCTTTCGTTTTGGTATCAGAGCCAGAGCGTAGCAGCAGCAGTAGAAGAATGGCGCACAGGTGTCAGACAATGTCGACGAACCCCGTTACGCTTCAGTGCAGGGGAAATGCTGCCGGATTTTTTCCAGCAGCATTGACCCGCTTGGTGGTGGCGTCACATTTTTTTCCCACGGCCACTGGGCCAGGGGAAATGCTACCGGATTTTTTTGGCAGCGTTGACCCCCACGCGTGACGCGAGGAGGTGAGCGGCAGGCCGCGTCCGACACCTGCGGGTGACAACGCACGCGGCAACGTCACCCAGGTGTAGTGAGTGGCACCAACGAGTAGCAGTAGCAGCTTGCAGCAGCAGCAACGACAGGTAACAGGAGCGAGCAGTGGCAGCAGTAGCCAACAGCAGCTGTGTGCAACAGCAGCAGCCGGCAGCAGCAACAACTCGCAACAGCAACAGTGCGTAATAACAGTAGTGTGCATCAGCAAGGAGCAGCAGCGGGTAGTAACAACAGCTTGCAGCAGTAGTAGTAGTAGCGGGAGCAAGCAGCAGCAGCATCAGCGGTAGTGAGGAGCAACAGCAACAAGCAGCAGCAGCAGCAGCAAGCTGCAGCAGCCGCAACAACAAGCAAAAGTAGCCGGCTGCAGCAACAATAGTGAGTAGCAACCGGTAGTAGCCAACAGCAGTTGCTACTGCTCACAGCCAGCCACTCGCCGCGAGCGACAGGTTGTAAGCAACGAGCCTACTGCTTGTAGCCAATAGCTGACTGCTGGCAACGAGAAGCGAGCTCGCTGCTCGCAACCCGCCGCCCACAGCGAGCAGCAAACCTCATTGTGACAGATGAAAGAGAACGAAAGAAAAAAAAACCAAGATAAAAATCCCCTATCCTAGCAGTAGTTGCCATAGCTACCTCAGCAACCATAGTAGCCGCAGTAGCACGCAGTTATAGTAGCAGCAGAAACAACAATTGCTGCTCCAACAGCAGCCGCAGCAGCAGAAGCAGTTGCTACAACAGCAACTACAGCATCAGCAGCAGTAGCAAAAACAACAACAGTAGCAGTAGTGGCAAGTAGCGGCAGCGGCATCAATAACTCTAGCAGTGGCATCAACAACAGTAGTCGCTACATCCGCACCGCAACGGCCCCAACAACGGCCGCTGCTGACGTGAGCATCTCGTTGCTTACGTCACTACTGACGTTTGTGCTGATGTCACTGTTGACGTCACTACTGACGTCATCAACAAAAAAAGGGAAGAGAGGGAAGAAGCAACCTTACAATTGCAGCCCTGCAAAAAATGCAACGGCAGTTGCAAACGTCAGCCGTCCTAGGCTGACATCACTACTAGAATTAGCAGCACACACAAAAGCAAAACCAAAGAGAGGGGGCACCAAAATCCACCATGGCTAACAGCCCCAGTGGGGAGGGGCCCTCTTCTGTTGGGGGGACCCCCGGGGGGGGTATCCCCCCCTTTTTCCTACAGCAGCAGCACCAGTAGCAGCAGCAAGAGCAGTAGCAGTAGCAGCAGCAAAAGTAGCAGCAGCAGCAGCAGCAGACCACAGGTGTCGTCGTGGGCACCCCTGACCCCCTGGCTGTCATTCAACAGCAGCTCACCGCCTTGACGCAAAAACTTACAACACTGTAGCCACCGGCCTCAGAGACTCCTACCAGTGCCCCGCCGTTGTTCATTCCTCTTGGGCACGCCAGCTTTGCTGTTTTTGCTGCTATGCATTACTTGGCACAACAACGGACTTAATGCCAGCGGCAGATAGTGACCTCCGTCCTTGGCCCCACTCTGGGCGCCGGTCGTAGGCAAAAGGATTTTGAGACGTCGCAACCGCCACTTCAAGCCGGCGAGCAGTTTCGGAATTGGAGGCTCAGCTCCCGCATCTAGGCATAGGGTGAAGGCCTGTGGGCCTAATAAACCCTTCCGTATGACTCCACTTAGGCGGACCAGCTGTATGACGCTGGTTGCGTTGTTCGTGCCCCTGTCCCCGTCGCTCCTCCGGCTTCTCGCCTAACCTTAGAGCCCTTTCTCGGCGTCTTCACCGTTGGAGGCACCCCAGACGCTATACCCGCATGGCAAGTCCTCACCCATTCCCATCGCCTGTCCAACGGGATTGAGACCAGCCGTCTGCCGCGGGAGTTCAACTCCATCCACATGGGGGAGACCGAGACAGTCACCGCTTACTTGCAGGGGGATGAGGACATCCTCCGTTGCCTCGGCACCTCTGCTCCACCCCCTCTAGCAGCGCTCCTCACCATCAAGTACGGTGCCACCAGCGCGTACGCAGATATCTTTGTGCACTACTTCCAGGATATCCTCTCAACCATGGCGGCCTAGGGCACCCGCATGCCCTAGGAATACGAGCTCTTCCTCCGTATTGAGGAAGCTCATCTAGAGTCTCGCCGCCAACGCACAGTGGCAACTGCTTCCCCCGTAGCAACTACCTTCACCAGCACCTCGTCGCCTAGAAAAAAGAAGAAATGGAGCAAGAAGGGCAAGAGTCGGCAGCAGGAGCAACAACAATTGACTGGGTCAAGCGGTGGTGGCTCGGTCTGCCACAACTATGGCCAGCCAGGGCACGGGTGGTACACGTGCTTGCTATCGACAGATGAAGAGCGTGTTATCGCCACCATGCATCGCCAGCGGGAGCGTCATCTCGCCTCTGCCGCCATAGCAGCCGCTTCCCCTGATGCCTCGACCCCGTCGAGCAGCTCCACTCCTCTGATCGCCGCACCAGTCCCGCAGATGCTAGCTCCACACCAGCATCACCCGCAACTGGCTGTGCCTTGGTTTCCTTCACCAGGACCGTCCTCCTTCTATCTTGGCTCAGGTGCTTTCACTCCACACTCAGTCTACACTCCTGGGCCGTCCACGCGTGAGCGTCAACTTGAGCAATTCATTGCGCTTCAACTCGGCTTGCCTCGCCCTCCCCCCCAGGGAAGAGCGAGTTGCGTCACTTCCTCCTCGTCCCCCTCACCCTGCTTGACGGAGATTGAATTGCGGTCATGTCCTGCTTCTTCATCTGTCTCACCGTCTTCCGTGATCTACTCTACCCTCCTTTGTGACGACGTCGCGTGGCTCAATGATTAGCAGTCTCGGTTCGTGCCCCCTTCCACCGCGTCCGCGTCTCTCGCTTGCTGTCATGTGACTGTCAGTGATCTGGCGACTCCAGTCCAGGACCTTGCCGAGACCTGGATCATGGACTCTAGAGCGACGCATCACATGACGGCCTCTCTTGAGGCCTTTAGTATGCTTGGTCCTGTTGGCGATGTCTCCGGTGTTCTGACGGGCTTTGAAAAGGTGCTTCCGGTCCAAGGCGTTGGCGTCGTTCGTTTCCGTGGTCCTGCCGGTGATGTCTTTGTGACCGATGTCCTCTTCGTTCGGGGTCTTGAGCTCAGCCTCCTGTCCGTTACTGCCCTTGACCGCATGAGTATGGACGTTGTGCACTCACATGGTGTTGGCATTGTGTCGTTGCGTCTGTTTGGTCACGTCGTTCTTCACGCCATCGCCCGTGGCAACCTGTGGCATGTCCCCCGCCTGTCCTCCTCTCCTTCCGTCCCCTCCCCGTTGGCTGCCACAGGCCCTGTGTTTGTCACTAGTATGATCTCTGCGCAGTACACCCGCCTCCTGCACTGCCGTCTTTGCCACGTCCACTCTGCTGCCATCGATAGCATGCTCCGTACCCAGCCGGCCAAGGGCCTTGAGACAGCCACTTTCCTTTGGCCGTGCTCCAACTAGTGCATTGATTGCGCTCAGGGCAAGATGCACCGGTCCACATACCCTCAGTCTTCCTCTCGTGCATCTGCCTCTCTAGACGTGGTCCACTCCGATGTCATGAGTCCCCTCCCTACCGAGTCCGTTGGCGAGCGTGGCCGATATGTCCTCACCTTCACTGACTACTACTCTCGCTATCGTTAGGTCTTCCGCCTTTGGCAGAAGAGTGATGTCTCCCACACCATTCAGGACTGTCTTGTCCTTGCAAAGCGCAAATGTGGTCGATCTCTTTGCCGCTTTCGCTCCGATCGCGGTGGTGAGTACACGGGCAAGACCATGACATTTCTTGCTTCCCACGCTATCCACCACGAGACGTCAGCGCCCTATACACCCGCTCAGAACGGCGTCTTAGAGCGGTGGAACCGCACTTTGGCCGACGCCGTCCGCACCATGCGGGTTGAGTCTGGTCTCTCCGATGGCTTCTCCTTTGAAGCCATGGCGTTCATGATATGGGTCTGGAATCGGATTCCGCACGGGCCTCTTCCCCACCAGTCCACGCCGTACCAGCACTGGTGCGGTCAGCGCGTTGACCAATGCCCTGCTCGCGTCTGGGGATGCGTGGCCATCGTGTGGCTACCCGCCCTGCAGCAGGGCAGGAAGCTCGCCCCTTGCGGTTGTCCTTGCACCTTTCTCGACATCGCTCGGTAGTCCAAGGCCTGGCGCTTATGGGATCCGTCCTGGCACTGCATCGTCGAGTCCTGCGATGCCCTCTTCTTTGCGGAGTTGTTTCCACGTGATCTTATTCGCTCCGTCTCGTCCATGTCTCTCCCATTGCATGGGGGAGTGGTGAGTCTCTCCTCCGTCCTTCCGCTTCCAGGTGACACATCACTTCGCCCCTCTGAGCCAGTAGCCCCAGTTGCGCCCGCTAACCCCTCCAAGCCAGCAGCCCCAGTTGCACCCGCAGGCCTCTCGGGGCTATCAACCTCAGCTATGCCCGCTGGCCTCTCGGGGCCAGTAGCTCCATTCGCGCTTGCTGGCCCCTTGAGGCCGGCATCCCCAGTCGTGTCCGCCGGCCCCTCTGGGCTGGCAGCTCCAGTCGCGCCTGCTGGCCCCTTCGGGCCAACAGCTCCAGTCGCGCTTGCTGGCCCCTCCAGACTAGCAGCCCCAGTTGCGTCCGCTCGTCCCTTTGTGCCAGCAGCCTCGTCCGCCTCTGTTACCTCGTCAGACTCGGTGCCATCTCCTACTCTACCGTGCTACACGCGTGGCCCTGGCGGCAGCCTCCGACCTAGGCCGTCAGTGAGAGCGCAGACATCTGTACCACGCCCTGTGGCGCCTCGGTCCCCTGTCGCTCCACGTGTCTCCTCCACTCCTATGGTCATGAGTGGGGACCCTGGCACCAAGGCTCTCGGCCTGACCACTTCGGCTATCATTGCAGACCTTTACCCAGGCTGAGCACTGGGCTACGCCATGCTTCATCACGAGCATCGGCACGCTGTCGTGGCTGCACTCACGTGCATCCCACCTGGGGCTCGAGATGCACACCCTCTCTTAGTCCGCTCCATACCACGCCCGGAGGACCCAGCCACCCTGCGCGAGGCACGAGCCTCTCCTGAGGCTCCACACAGGGACGCTGCCTGTGCCGATGAGCTCGTTGCTTTCCGACAGCACCATGTGTACAACCTCGTCGACCTTCCTCCAGGTCGGAAGGCCATCGGCGCCAAGTGGGTCTTCCGGCGCAAATGGAAGCCCGACGGGTCCTTGGACAAGTACTAGGCCCGCCTTATAGCCAAGGGGTTTGCCCAGATTCCTGGGGTCGACTAAGACCAGATCTTTGCCCTAGTTGGCCGGTTCTCCACTAGCCGCGCGCTCTTCAGCCTGGTCGCCTAGCATGGGTGGGAGTTGCATCGAATGGATGTGAGCAACGCTTTTCTCCATGGTTCACTGGAAGGTGAGGAGCTTTACACGGTGCAGCCCCCAGGCTTCAACGATGGCACTGGGAGAGTCTGGCGACTGCGTAAGGCCCTCTATGGCGTGAAGCACTCGCCACGGTGCTGAAACCAATAAATATGCAGCACGCTCCTTCGAGGCGGACTCCAGCGCAACACCGCTGACCCTGCACTGTTTGTCAGTCCGTGAGGCCAGACTCTCGTCGCTGTTCCGGTTTACATCGACGATCTCCTTACTGCGTTGCCAGACACGGCTACCATCCAACGTGTCAAGGACTTGGTGCACACCGCCTACCAGATAAAGGATCTCGGATCTGCCAGAGTCTTCCAAGGCATGGAGCTCGAGCATGATCGCTCCCAGGACGTCCTCCACATCCATCAGGCCGCCTATGTCCAGACTCCGTCCACCCGCTTTGCGGAGGACCTGTCACTCGTGCCGAGCGCATCCTCACCCATGTCAGTCGATGGCTAGGTGAAGCTGAAGAGTCATGATCCAGCTGTTGTGGGGGAGCCAGTTGACGTGACCACGTACCTGCGAGTCATCGGGTCATTGATGTTTCTGGCGACAATGATGCGCCCAGACATCGCGTTCGCCGTCAACCTCCTGGCCCAGTTTTCTCAGGAGCCGCGTCACTTCCACTACGAGGCCGCGATCCGAGTACTGCGCTATGTCATCGCGACTCCTCGGCGAGGTCTCATGTTCCGCCGTGAGCCATCTGTTGTTGCTGTGAGCTACACCGACAGTGACTTGGCCGGCAATCCGGACGGTAAGAGTCGCACAGGCTGGATCTTTCTCATTGGCGGCATAGCTGTGTCTTGGCGCACTGGCAAGCAAGGGTGCATTGCATGCAGCACTGCCGAGGTTGAGTATGTGGCTCTTGGCTCAAGCGCGTGTGAGAGTGTGTGGTTGCGTCGTCTGTTGTCCGAGTTGCGTCAGTCTGTCGCATCCATCACGTTGCATTGTGACAATTAGAGTGCCATGGCCATCGCCGACAACGACAGCGTGCATTACACACGCAAAAAGCACATCAACATTGAGTATCACTATGTGCGTACGTTGTTGCATTACGCCAGCATCAGCATTGTGTGGGTTGAGACAGCACGGCAGTTGGATGACTTCTTGACCAAGGCACTGAAGTGTGACCTGTTCAAGAAGGCTGTGAGTGCAGTCGGTGTGCGTCCGTGAGTGACTCTGTCCCTGCTTGCGTTTCTGCTTGGCCTGGGGGAATCTGGTCGTTGACTATGTCTCTGCCCGCACATGTGCACTACGTCTGTAAGTCATGGGGGAGTGTTGGTTTTCGTGCATCTCTCATTGTACTCTGTTGTGTCCTCCCGGCTTGTGTACATTGGCGTGCAGATGACTGACAACGAGACTCGACGTTGCTGGAGTGTCGCTCGGTGGAGCCGACGCGCACTGAGGCCCACTCACCGTTCATTGGAGCCTCCTCCCTCCAGTGATGCGCTCAGCTCCATCGGCAGGCCTCCTCGGCGGTCAGGCCGCCGGCGGTCACTTCCAGTGCAGATGCTGTCTGCATGCACCTAGCATTGTGTTTGGTAGTGACATTACGTCTGCAGCATCATGCTGTGCCTAAGATCCATGTCTTTTGCTGTGTGACCCTGTTTGGCATCACTGACTGTCGTAGGCACTGCCTGGGTTTGGGCAGCCATAACTCTTTGCTGCTATTTTTCTAGCTAATTCTGACCGCACGATTGTGTTCGCAGTGTCAGTATCATGGTATGGTCTAGTTTTTAGGCAAAACGGACGACGCCCGGGTTTTGCGCAATCGTGCGTCTGGCAGGGCTCACTAAGAAAACCCTGCTTGCCAGAAAATAGGTCTAGGACTATTTTCTGATTGGTTGGTTAGCTGAGTAAGAAGTTCTACACTAGTGGGGGGGGGAGGGGGGGAGCTAGAACTTGGAGGGGTCTCCCATTGTTGCCTATTCTTCATTGCTAATCAGTTACTTTCAGTTTCCAGCTGCTTTCTCGCGCTAACACTGGCATGCGCACTTCTTAGTTACAAACCTAGAGCTTCCACACTTAGTCTCTAGAGCATCAGACTGAGGGGGCAGCAGACTTAAGCAACGAGCGTGAAAGCCCGCACGCTGCATCAACAACGATGCTGCCCCAACCTGCTGCATAGTATTTCTGTCGTCTTGCATTGCTGCGTGCGACACCCGCCGTGCGCCGCGGCAGGTACTTTTGCCATGGACCTGTCATTTGTCATTCCTCTCTGCAAATGCTATTGAAGCATTCTGACACTTTGCCTTGTGTCTCCTAGCCAGACCCTTGCCGTTGTGTGCACGACTTGTGACTGTCGTCACGGTCTGACTAGGCACTGATGCCTAGCCGACGACTGTGTCACTATGAAGCTTCCACACATCTTCTCAGCTAGAACTTGGAGGGGTCTCACATTGTTGCTCATTGTTCATTCCTAATCAGTCACTTCTAGTTTTTCAGGTGCTTTCTGGCACTAACACTGGCACGCGCATTTCTGAGTAACAAACCCAGAGCTTCTAGACTTCGGCTCTAGAGCAGTAGATTGGGGGCACAGCAGACTTGAGCAACAATTGTGGAAACTCGCACTCTGCGTCAACAACGCTATTGCCCCAACCTGCTGCCTAGCATTTCCATTTCCCTTGCTTGTGAAGGAGCCCAGATCATTAGACGTCACAGGATTGAGAGGCCATGGAGGGGCAGAAAGTACCGATTGCAGAGTTTCCTCTTTTGGCATTGCATTGTTCTGGCAGAAGAAACGGCACAGGAAACCAAACTTCAAACTACTCCAACTCATTCCAAAAACGAAGTTCCAAACCCCTACTCCATTCAAAGTGCGGACCGTCCTCCCACAGTCTTCCATCTGCTTCAGCCCCTTTTTGTGCCAGAGAAAAAGCACCCTGCTGTGCTCTTCGGTGAATGTCACCGATAGGAGCCAAATCATGAAAGTCAACGTTTGCATCCCCCAGGGAATTGAGCGAGGTTGTCAGGGTGGCATCCTTCTGTTTCCCAACCCCCCCCCCCCCCCACCTAACCCCTGCCCCCTCCCTCTTCCCCCCCACCACTCACCTCTCACACACCCCAAGTGACTGGGCACTTGATTGACACACATGGCACACGTCACACATCCAACACAGTCCCGCAGGTCGGCACAAACAAAAGCACCTAGCATCGATGGGGCAGTGGGCAATCCTCATGCCGTGCCGCCGCACCTGGCGTGGAATGCCATGGCTTCGGCATGGCTTTGGGATGAGATGCAAGCGCCATGGCGCGTGTGCCGTGGCACTCCAGGGCTGGCCAGCGCACGCGAGCCGGGCAAAATCGTGGCGCGACGAGGGCAGCTAGCTGCCCGTGAAGACGGCACCAGCTAGCTTTGCAGTGCAACAGGCCACGGCAGCACAATGCGATGCAATGCACTGCCATGCAATGCAATGCGAGGCCTCACACTTCAGTCCTGAACCATGGGACCCTCACAATCTCCAGACCCACCGACGAGCCGCTTGCGACCAAGGCTGCAGTTCGCAACTGGCTCTTGGGCAACCTCGCCAATGCTCCTCCCCACCAACAATGAAGACGATGGGAGCCACCAACCAAGGCGATGAGCACCACCACCAAGACTGTGCCGTTGAGACTGCTCACAGCTCCACCACAGCCATGCAAAGACAAGCGGCCCAATCTGCAGCGGTCCACTGCCGCAGAAGGTCACCCCCGCGTCGGCTGCATAGGGATCCCCCCCCCCCCCCTCTCCGTCTTTGTGAGCAAACGACTTCCCCTGAAACAAACCGAAAGTTTGAAGCCCACCGCGTTGCGGACATGCACCACGTAAACAAGCCAAGGAGCGACGACTCTTGAGAGCAGTTGTGCAGAGAAGCGGTGAAACGTAGGAAAAGGATTATGGCTAGAGAAGAACTGCAGCCCCTGACCGTGGACCGTGGACTGCTGCTGCTGCTGCTGCTGCTGCTGCTGCTGCTGCTGCTGCTACTTCTGCTGCTGTTGTTGCTGCTGTTGCTGCTGCTGTCGCTGCTGCTGCTGCGGCGGCCACGGCGGCGACGGCAATTGCCGCTGCCGCTGCGGTTGCCCCTGCTGCTGCTGTTGTTGCCGTCATTGGTGCTAATGCTGCTTGGTTCAGCTGCTGCTGCCATTGCCGCTGCTGCTGCGATTGCTCCCCCTCCTGCTGCTACTGCCACCGCTGCTGCTGCAGCTTCTGTCTCTTCTTCTGCTTCTACCACTGCTGTTGCCGAGCAAGGACAAATACTTCCGCAAGCACCACCATTCCCACTGCCTGTGCTGGTTCCGCTGCCTTTGACATTAGTGAGGCTCCAGCGTGCGCGATGCCTTCAACCCAAAACCCTGAGCAGGGCGTGAAACATCTGGACCACTTCAAGTACGTGGCTAGACTCTTCAAAATGATTCATGTTCTGCCGCCACATTGCCGT
>SZWC01004280.1:148760-177562 GCA_023375785.1 Penium margaritaceum
GGGGGGGGGGGGGGGGGGGGGGGGGGGGGGGGGCACATGCTGCAGAAACACAGGTCCCTTGAGTTCCCGTGATCCCTTGATCAGGTCCGACCAACCAAACCAAAGAAACTCAACGTTGTCTGGTTTGGTTGGTCGGACCCGATCGACAGTCCATCGCACCAGCACCAGCTCCAGCACCAGCACCAGCACCAGTCCCAGCACTAGCACCAGCACCAGCACCAGTACCAGCACCAGCACCAGCACCAGTACCAGCACGCTCAATTCAGCACAGTGAGTTTGGCAGGCCACCTTCACGCGGGGCCAGGTTGTTAGTCGGAAAATTAGAAGTCGAAGAATGGGGCTAAAGTGTCTGCCAATGCCAATGCCACTGCCACTGCCATCACCACGACTGCCACTGCCACCAGCGCGACAGCCACCACCACTGCCGCAGCCACTGCCACACCCGCCGCCGCCGCCGCCATCAGATCAGTGAAGTTTTCAGTATTCACGACGAAGCAAAGTGTGTTCTTTCATTCAAACTTCCAACATGTCCTGTTTCTTTTACTCCCGCATCCGCCACTTCATAGCCAATGTCACTTACGCCCGTGCGCAATCAGTCTCCTTTGACTTCTCAGAATCTCACGATCGCCGTAAACATACTTCTAGCGACGGGTTCTACCTCCACCCAGAGGTCACCTGTTGAGGCTGGGTCTGTTGAGTCAGACTTGGGGTCTAGGTGCCCCACTCGTCTACATGGGTCCAGGACTTCTGATCGGAAGCTCCTCTCCGAATGAAGTTGAACAAGAGGAGCAGCGTTTCACTTTCACTTTCACGTACTTTCAGGTGAAAGTGACAAAGCGAAAGTAATTCACACCGAGCAATGTTTATCGTCAGATGACTTTAGCACGAGGATATTGACCACTAGGCTTCCATAAAAGCAGGTTCCAACCGGTGCCACTATCCATCGCGACGGAAAAGCAATTGGGACTGACGTGGCTTTCGGCCTTTTGAACCTTTCGTTTCTCGCAAAGCTGTCAAAAGTTATTTCACAATTGCGAAGTCCACACGCTGGTTTGTCGGGTTGCACTAGGAAATGCAACAGCTGCGAAGGGGTGTGAAACATTTCGTCAAACAAATTAACCCACTATCTCCGTGGACACCTTATGTCCACCGTCGACATGGATTTTACCTCTAGGTTCCTATAGAGCCGTCCACATGAACTTTGAGAGGAGACAAAAGATTCGAACGATCTAGATCGATGGATACGCCAAGACGACGTCTGCGATCACTTTGCCTTTTTTCAATTGTTACACAAAGCTAGACTTGCAGCAACTTATTCAACACTGCCATGAGTGGAACTCGCGGACATGCGCCAGGGTGCGCCAGGGTTCATCCATTCGGAACCGTAGGATAATGCGATTGTGAGTACTTCATGCGGCTGCAATATGGTCAGAGAAAGAGATCATAAACCGGTCAGTGAGGCAAGAGGGATGACGGTACTGTTAGATAAGGGCAAGGAAACCGTTTTAGGCTCGAAAATTCTTTCTTCGTTTTAGGCTTCCAGATCTTGTGACGCTGAACAGCCATAAAATGTACCGGTCTGAACAAAGTTCGGGGGGAATGCGTGTCGATAGTAGGCATCTTCATCGTAACTAATGATAGCGGAATGTCCAACGGAGGATCCTGAACATTGGTGGAAACCCATGAAAAAGGAAAGCATTAACTGTAGTTCGAGAAGATGATCTCGAGCTTTCTTTACAAGAAAACCGTGCGATGATGCACGCATGAATCTTGACCATAGCTGTTGGTATGTATGAAAATATGGCGGGGCAGTGTGGGCAACCATCCTAGGATCATTAAAAGGACATCATGGCTGCCGTCAGCCTCTCGGAACTATACAGCGAACACCCTTCTAATATCACGATGTCAAACAGGAACCAGTTTCGTAAATATCTTCAGTCAAAACACCGCCGCTAGGCACACGACCGAAGTTCGCTCGGCCAATCAGGGAGGAAGGACGCGTTTCATTGTCATCTGATTACCCAAAACGAAGGCAAACTGCAGCTCGGACTCGGATAAAGCCTATCGGACGCTGTGACATGCATTGCGATATGCTGTAAACGACAACCCTGGTAGTTTTCGGAGCAACGCCAGCTTTCAGCATGAGAGGCACGAGGTCCATTTTGAAGCTTGATTCTGAAGGCAATCTCACACAGGCTTTTGTCAAGCTTACATCTTAATGTCTCATGGGGACGGCTCATATCTTGTTGAAGGGGTTTTTTAATAAGAATATTAACATACGTTTCTAACTCATGTATGCTTCTGTCTCATGTGACTTTCAAAAACGACATGACATGATCCTTCCTTATAAGGTGGCCTTCACATTTACATACCTTAGAATCAAATTCATATCAATAGCTTACAACACATAAAAAACTTCAGTTATATCAAATATCATACAAAAAAATCTTATCTACGGAAACAAGGTTAATATTTTCTCAATTAAAAAGCACCAATTAACTCACTAAATGAAGAAGCATACTTACAATATTCATAATACCCTAAAAACATTGATTTAGATTATTTACCTGAAGCATAACTAATTCGACGAGATTTTTACCGGGTCATAAATATTTTGGTGGCATGTTTAACTTCGATGAAACTGAGGGGGTGATACGTTGAATTCGATTATGTTCTAGGGACATTCACTTCTTTTCGACGAACGTCGAAGTCGCGTCAACGTCCGCCTGTGACTTGTTTCAACGATCAAATGTCCGTTGATGGCGCACGAGGATTTCTGCATGTTGCGTGGCACAATTGGTTGGTCCCGGTGCAATGGACCGCGTTCGTGCATGTACTCCTTATTCCCTGTCCTGCTTTACACCTGTCTGCATCAATCTACCCGACCACACTCTATGCCAAATCAGCAACAACACTACTCCTATGGACCGCTTCCTAGTGAAGTCCCCCGTCAGGAACCCCTTCCGCATCCCCCAATGCCCAAGCGTCCTATTGGAAGTACGCGCAAGCTCACGGTCATAGCCATGGATGACAACGAGGAGAAGAAGACGACTCTAGAGGGATATTCCCCTTATCTAGAGGGTTCTTCTACGCCGACATCCATGCTCACGCTCCCCTCGAATCTCCCCCTTGTCATTGCTGACGCAAGCGCACGACAACAAATCGACGACACCTCATGCCTGACAAGTGATGTAGCTCCACGCGTGTGGAAGTACAGCCCACGTGCAGGGCCCTCTCGCGTGCGCATAGATGACGAGCCGGTCTTTCTGACCGAACCTGCTACATCTCCCACGGTGAACCCTGGCCGTCGTCCTCCAACTACAGCTGACAAGGGGAAGTGGTATGTGGATGACACACCGAAGGAATCTCCTCCAACATCTCATCGCAAGAGGGTGCGTTCTACATCACTGGTCATCTCGGATGGATTGCTTCCATCCGGGCATACCCCTCACCCATCGCCTGACTTCGGTTTCAAAAAAGCCGAAACTCCACTGGCAGCATCAAAGCCAGCCGTCATCGACGTATCCTCCACATCCAACAGCAGCTCCGACAATGATAGCAGCAACAACAGTAGTAACAATGGGAGCGGCGATGGACAGTCATCAGATGATTCGACCAACACCGAGTACTTGGAGCTGTCGATATCGCAATCGACGACCACGAGCTCTTCGTCCAATAGTAACAGGAGTAAACGTGGGCGGTATTGTGATTGGTTTGGAAGTGGCCACTTCCTAACCATCTAAAAGGCATACAAGGCATTTGGCACGGCGTACACGGCCGTACGACACTAAAAGTGGACTTTCTGTACCCCTGACGAGTACTATGTTTTCTACACACTCGCAACATCCAGAGTTCACAGGTCATTCATGGACGGCACAAACTTTTTAAAGCCACAATACGCAACAGCTGTTATTACCTCCATAGCAGCAGCACCATCAACACCTATCAAGAACAAAAAGCGCGAGCATGGGTCTACGGGCAAATGGACCGAGATGTCAGACAAGTCGGCAATCCTTGTAGAAATCTAGTAGCGCGTGACAGAGGCAAATGACGCTGGCCACGCATTGAACAACAAGGGAATCCGTAGAAAGATCCGTGGCATCTTGGCGCTCCATGCACCAAACGACTTGGAGCGCATGGTCTTGCGCACCTTCTACTACATATGGGTGCACATATTCATCACCAAGGAGCTCGGGTGGGCTTGGCAATCTGCTACGACTGCTGTGTAGAAGGTTCTTGGTGACTGAGAAGAACATGTTTTGACCATGCATTGCCGCTCGGCGTGCATGGTGACCCTCTATGCCATCTCTCCATTCATGGTTTTGAAAGCCGACCATACCGGCGTTCAGCTCATGCCTGGCGTCAGCCACACATACGCCCCTCGTGGTGCCAACAACATCGGCATCGCTAGCATCGAGGACAAAGGACAGGTCACAGCCGTTGTGACGTCATCGATGAACGGCAAACGTCTTCCGATGCAGCTAGTATTCGGTAGCAAAACCACGCGTTGTTTGCAATGTGGCAAAAACGCATAGCAATTGGTGGAAGACGGCTGGGACCTCACTTTTGCGCCCACTCATTGGGCGAACAGAAACACCACAAAGCAGTGGGTTCGCAACATTGATCTTCCGTACTACCCTCGGACATGTTAGAATCTTTTTGTCCGAGACGGCAAGGCTCATGTGCTCCTCGTTCTCCATTTTTGGCGTTCGCAATCTAACACTACTTTACAAGAGTGGCTGCAGACT
This sequence comes from Penium margaritaceum, assembly GCA_023375785.1. Lineage (NCBI taxonomy): Eukaryota > Viridiplantae > Streptophyta > Zygnematophyceae > Desmidiales > Peniaceae > Penium > Penium margaritaceum. The sequence goes on from SZWC01004280.1 coordinate 153,509, forward strand.
AATTTCCCATACATCCACACCCTATACCTCCCCGCTGGTTCCACACCGAAGGCACAGCCGGCCGACGTAAGCATTATTCGCCCGTTCACAAACAAGCTTGAGGAGATTTTCTCGCTGTGGGGTGTGGAATATTCAGCAGGGGGGGGGAACATAACCATAGGCATGCACGTACTGAAGGAGGAATCGTGCGAATGATTCTTGGATGTGTGGGAGTACCTATGTGAATCCGAGCCCCTCATGAAAAACATGTGGTCGCCCTCCAACTTCCCTCGTGTATTCGATCCAATTTTCCAAAGGGCAGCGTCACCATTTGCTGGCAGACTGCTGTTTCACTCGTACGTGCAAGAGGAAGATGATTATGTTGTGTGATGTCCATGTTGGAGTACTTTTTTTTCGTGCATAAGAAGTCATATCGCTATCTTGCACGTTCTGGAGGTGTACTTTGCTGGAGAGTTTTGTCTTTCACGAATGAATGAAGTGTTTAGTACGGACATACCAAGCGAAGTTGACGATAGACTGACCAACAGTTTGTCGAAATGAATTTCTAAACCATACAATCCTAATGAACACGTTTTTTCACCTAGAGACTAATGGTAAAGAACCCAGGACCCAAAATAATCAAAATGTACACGTTGTACCTTAATTTTGATCATTTCATGTTATAATTATTTAGGTGGTACCTATGAATTCGACGAAAGACTGTTGTCAAAAACGTTTGATGGAAGAAGAAATAGTTATCATCAAAATCAATGTTTTTAGGGTAATAACTATTCTCCGCAATTCCATGTAGAAACAAAATCACAAATAGGGAGCTAGGTTTGGCCTTCATTTAAATTCCATGTCAAAAGATACCATTAGCCTTGCCACGTTTGCAAAAAGAAAAATCAAGCCTCATTCTACCATATTTCAACATTATTGAAATACTTGACGATGTATGTGAAATTGTATTTACACTTTATAGATTTTGAAATCTAAGCTAACATTAACATGTCAATACTAGTAGACAAACCTTAAAAATAATGATTGAATTTTATGATAAACATAAAAATACATCGTAAAGAATAAAATACACTTTTTAAGTGAGTAATATTTTGTTTCCTACCTTTTAACCTATTTTGATTTACATAGAATTCATGTTCCATATTAGAATACTTTATCCGTGATCATTTATTCAAATGTACTTAGCACACGTAAAGAAATCTTACAACATTTAAAAATAGAAGAAATACCTCACGACTTCCTTCCAATACTTCTTAAAAATATGTAGAATTACTTCCTAGTGCACACAAAATTGCATTTTTTCAGGCAATTATTCTGTCTATTTAGATTTTTCGGCATGTAATGTGCTTCACATATGCATGAGAAGGAATGAGGTGAAGAATTCTTTGTGATTTGCTCGTGTGTAACAAGGACTAGGTTCCTTGCTTATATAGGATTTTCTTGTGCAATAGGCTAGTAGAAAAATCATAAAAATATTAGTGAAAAATAAATGTGACAACATCAAAAATCTTGATGGATTCTAAATAACAAGAAGGTACATGAAAAGAGGAGCCTAACAAAGGCTACACATGATTTCCACAACTACTCCCATCCCACACAAGGGGAAAAGCCTTAGAAGTGCGTTAAGGCCATCCACGGAAGCGGTCTTGGACGAATAACATATTGCAGGTAGACTGGCCTCCATATAGGTAGGATTTCCTCCTCCTTAGGCTAGGAGAGCTCTGCCATGATTACAGGGGTCTCAAGGGAAAACTTCAACAGACCCTTGGTTTGAGATGCTTCAAAATGGTAAATGCTCCAAGGTTATAACATGAAAGATCACTCCCATTGACATACTAAAATGTGCAAAGGGTGTCCTAATTCATACTTCCGGAGTAAGCAAATTAATTGCGTTGTTAGATTGTACAAGCTCTCTTAGTTGCACAATGAACGTTCACCCTAACCATGGTTCTTGAATTCTAGAGCTTCTTAAAAATCATTGAAAGCTATATATCATCGTATCCATAATGCTTCCATCCAAACCCTCCACACAGATCCGTGAGAATCGTAGATCTGTGTAACTATAATCTTTGCACTCTACCATGCCAAGTAGCATGTCCAAGTGGCGAGCAGAGAATCATGATCAGTCCTGGCCGCAAACTATCTGTGTAGATGGTCTCCACAAGAACTTAGTCAACGCCTTATGCTACAATCCTGGTCAGTCCTTGGTCTACTTGATTGCAACACTATTTTGTGTTCCACAAGCGCTATTCCCTACAACACTACAGCCATGCGTAGTAGTTTATGCAGGCCACACACATTATTTTACAATTGTGGCCCTTTAGGCCTGCTTGTTAGATGTGGTATTCCCTAAACAGTAAAAATGTGTCCATGGTTCCGTCTTCGGAGGCCACCAAGAAACTTTTCACTCTACGTATCTTCATTTGATTACAAAAATTACCATGCTATGTATGAGCATGAAACAAGCGCAATCATTACACTCATTTGCAATAAAAACAATAGAATTATGTGCATTTATTTTTTTGCTTTCTGAAGTGAAACCTTAACAGGCACTACACTCTATAACTTTCACCCCCACACTGGTGTATTTAATGCAGTATACTCCTTAGGGTATCATTATATATAGTCTTGGACATGATATTCATTTTTTACCTGTATTCACATCATGCATATGTCATGTCACTTTATAACATGGAAAAGTTTTGTTATGGCATAACGCCATTTACAACCAAACTTGAAACGAAAACTTCGATCATTTAAAACATTTTCCAAGGAGAGTGCAAGAATGGTCCCCCTAGCCATTTTAGCTTAAGCACATCATGCAAAAAAATGAGAAAGTGAGCATATGGCACAAATGCAAAAAATGCCACTGCTTCCACTCATCACTCATGGAATCTCTATGTGGGAATAGAGCCTTATGTCATGTTATGGGTAGTGTAAGAGTGGTGCAATGCAACGTTCAAAGCACTGCTCTTCTTGCCTCAACAGGAGTCAAGATGCAGCTTTAAGACTACATGAAAACTTTAACCAAGTCTAAAGATGCATTTTTAGGTGTTGGCTTCTTAAACCAAGAGCCTAGATTGCTTAATTCATGGGGAAAGATTGAATATCAATATTAAACTACACAAATGGTGCATACGTTACAGATCTAGCATTAAGGAGTCGTTTTCTAAAGTTAATCAAGTCTTCTTTTCATTAATTTCTTTCCTTGGTTCACGGATAACTGTTTGTGAGTGCATGGTCATGTGATTTTAGTGAAGGTTATAAGAATATACCTATTGCAATGCATTAAATTGAAGCAATCATGTATAGTTTGCTCATTTTCAAATGAATGAAACTTAATGATTAGCTTTTTTACTTAAAAGAAATATATACACCACTTTTTTATCTTCCCATGTTGGTGTTCTTAAACGTGTGCGCTTCACCACTCTTATTTTTTGGTTTTGTTTCATTTATAGGAGTGTAGCAGGAGGGTGGGTTCGGCCCTCCCTCCTTGCTGAAGTGAGGGGTGGTTCCGCACCACCCCTCGCGTCAGCGAGGGCTGGCCAGCGGCTAGCACTGCGCTTACCGCCGGCCAGCCGGCTGCCGGCTGGCTAGACGGCCGGCAACTGGCCAAGCGACCGGCTGGCCACTGGCCGACGAGCCGCCAGCCGCCAATCATGGCCTCAGCCCGATCGACGGCTGAGGGGCCACAAGGGCCTCGAGGGCGAGGCCTCGTGGCCTTGTTCCCTCGCCCCCCCTCGCCCTCCTCGCAAACAAGCAAGCGAGGACGAGGGATGGGGGGAGCAAGGATGAGGACGAGAGGATTGGCACGAAATCGCGAGTGTGCCTTTCACGCGACGATTTCGCACCACAAAGGCAAAACGTAAATCGATGTTCATTCGCGAAAAACTTTGACATAAAATAAACAAAATATCTCGTGTGAACACACGAGTTGAAGGTGAAACCCTTTGATTTTGGTCCCAAAAACTGGGGTTTACTTTTAAACGGAAAGGGGCCTCCGGAGACTCGAAATATTGGAGTCTGTCTGCTTCGGGTCATTGATGACGATTGTCCCTTAGTCCTTCAAAGGGGGTAAGGCTCTGACGCGGATTGAGAATGCTATTCTGCAAACTCCGAAGATGACTTCAGAGCAGGAGCTGGACACTCGACCCGTTATAGGGAGGTTATAACATTTCCCACTTTTTAAACATTCTTTGTCTCCATGTTCATAGGTTGTCCTTCGGTGCTTGCTAGTGTCTCACTCAGACACGTGGGTTTGTTATTATGTTAGAAGCTTTGGAGTTGTTGAAGCATTGTTTACATGTTCATCAAGCTAGTTGTTCGGATATGGAATCAAAACGTTTTGAAAAGTCGAGAATTTCGGTGAAACTATTCAAGATGTAAATCTGGGGTGGGATATGGAAGCCTTTGTGGTTCGGAAGAGAACAATGTTTAGTTTTTGGCAAAGTTAGTGTTGGGCACGCTTCTCTCACTTACGCAAGCTATTTGTATCCTAGTCTGTTTTTACAAAACTATTTTCCACGGCATCCAAAGTTGGATCTGAAGAAGCCACCATTTTAAAAAGTAGATCACCTGAAGCCATGGGTTTATGATTTAGATCTCCATATGCTCCTCCAAGTACGAGTCAATGCATCTCTTTTGTTGAATTGCGTATGTTGTCCATTTCTCTTCTTACATGTGTAGAATTTTATGAGTAGTGTAGAAATTGTTCTTTATATTAATGTTAGTAGAAATTTAGACGAATAGGCCCTTGTAATTCTATAAGAACAAAAAAAGTTTTGTTGTCTTATGCACCCATAACATTTAAAGGTTTGACAGTAAAAAATGGTCAAACTTGCAAGAAAAAGCTTGCAAGTATCGACTAATATACTCACCCTTATTCCAAATAGGAAGAGAAATCTTGAGTTTGATGAATGAATAAATACAACAATAGGATGTCACGAAATGCCCTCAGTTCTCGGGAGATATCGAGACTACTTATATGCCCATTGTTGCATATCACTGGTCCATTTTGATCAAAAATCGGAAAGCGTCGCTTTCTGTGTTCAAGAATCGTAAAGCGTGAGGAAGAGAATTCGAATTACAAAACATGTTGCGCGAGAGGTTACCCATGTCCAAATGCGTGATATACGGGAAAGTTCCCGTTTGTTTTGCTTATGCCGTGTTTTGGATGGCCTAACCGTCGTCGTGTGCCTTGCGGCGTCAGTATGAATGAGGACATTTATGAAATGAGTTCGTGTTTGGCAACATAATTTTGGAGAACGGGTGCTGCAGGAATTTTAGCCCACAATCGCTCGGTGCCCACAATGTCCACCTAGACGATTGCATCATCTGGCATATGGGAGGGTCAAGATGGATGCGTGAATCACCTCAGCAGGAAATGTCTCGGACAGAGGCTTCAGATTTTAGTTGAGCTGCTTTTCCCGTTCTGTTCGTTTCACAGGTGCTCATGATTCTGAGTTTGGCTACTTCCTGTTCCTGGAGACGACGTGGATGTCCTCCGACTGATATGGATGTCTCAGCACGGTTTCGACTCCTGGTATTCAGACTGTTCCGCCGAACCAGGCCTGAAGCCTTACCACTAAGCAATACGATTTGCGACGGAAGTTCATTTGAGATGCATCCGTGTACACGGCCCTTCCACCGCGAATGCCGGGTAGGGCCGTTACGTCCCTGAGCATATCGGTTCATCTCCTTGAGCAAAAGCTCTTTCTGGTTTAACCCTAGAGCACCTTGGCGCGTGTCCGCGAGGTTCGCGTCGGGGCAGTGTTGCCTCGATTGTCGCAATTCACGCATTGTAGACCCAGTAAGGGAATGACGTGATCGTAGCCGTCTTCTGACTTCTATCATAAATCTGGTTTGCTTGTTTTGGTTCACCTCTTGAACTTCAAGCGGACAAATGATTAGGAGCCTGACTGAAAATGGACCGTTGCGCTGTTCGTCCGATAGTAGCATCGAGCTCCACAATCGACGAAGTGTGTGCATGGAAAAGACCCAATCTGCAGGACTGTGTGCTGTATACACACTCGCATCTGGTGGCCGCAGCTGGGAATGGGTGAGTCGGAACATGATCGAATCCCACGTATGGACACCCACCCACATCAGGTTTGCGATGGGAATACGCAAGTTATCGCTCGAAAATGGATGAAAAAAAAATTCACAAGTGATTTCACCTCTTTTTCACGTCAATCGACTTTCAAACCCTCTCATGAGCCGAGGAACCAGCAACCTAAAGCCGCATGGCACTCCCACCCGTGCCCTCAACTCGCCCCTCCTCTCTCACCCCACAACCGGACGATGCAGCCTATCGAGCAGTTGCGCACCTTCCCCTACAAAGAGCCATAATGGCCGCTAGGCGAAGATGACTCTGCCGTCAGGCGTGGCTATAGCGGGCCGTCTTCTTGCGTCGGAACCGTCGATCACAAACTCTGTGATGTCAGCAGATGGGTGAGGTTCGACCATGTACCAAGACTCCCATTCCCAGCCGCGGCAACGGCCGCGGATTTTCGTCAGTAACGCGACAAACCAGCACATGAAAGACGACGTTGTACAGCTTTTCGGTGAAATGAAAGGTTAAACCAGGGCATGGAGCTCCAAGCAAGGCGTGAAGCTACACGCAAGGCGTGGATGGGTTATGAAGTTTAACTTGAAGATGCAAAAGAAAGTTGAGAAACAAATCAAGAATAGAGGATAATAAAGTAAAGAAATTGTCTGAGGAGGTTATTATGTGCATGCATGCAGCACGTAATGCGAATGGCTCGCTTGTACGGTTTCCAAACTTTGGCTCTGTATTGTTTTCTCCACAAAACGGAATTCATGCATTATTCTTTCTTTCAATAATGTGAAATTAATAATTCAAATGCCGAGTTCAGACTATTGGTTGATCTTGGCTAGTATTATTGTTGTAGAGATGTGATTGATGAATTTAATTCACGTTTGTTTCCTTTCTTGTTTTTTTGGTCTCATGCGTGGGTGTCCTTCCTTCATGTGGACTTGCTTGGGTTACCTAGACGAAATGTGTTGGAATCCTGTTTTGCGTCCGTGGACAACGCTGAATCTAGCCTGACATTGGATGCCTTCATTGAATGCGAGCTCTGATGGAGGTCGAGTTTAATGACTCAATCCAACGTCGTGTTGGATTTAGCTATGTTTGAGATCTATCTTCTTCGCAATCGATGATCCTTTTTTTTCCACGTCAAGAAATATCGAGAGAGACCTCCACATGTGGAGGTTTTAGTGCTTGACCGGGTCATCGTAGAGGGACTGGAGGCGCAGAGAGAGTGGTGTTTACGACCGCCCTCGAACTTCTTTACTTTGCGCACCCGCCAAGTGGGATGCACCGTTGCATGGTGTTTTCTAGGTCCTATGTATATGTTATTCTTATTTTGACATGTTTGTGAGTACCTAGTCCACTGGAGGGGTGAGTCTCGCAATTATGGTGGATCTCTTGAAGGTGGACGATGTGGTACCGTCTGAAGAGGGAAATAGGATTAGAAAAGTGGATGTCGAACGGATTGCAATAGGGTATACTTGGTAACCCAAAGAGTCGACTTCCACGTCAATGCAATTCATTTTCCATCACGATGCATGGTTGCACCTGTTGACGCCAGGTTTTGAGGAAGGCTTGTGGCAAAAATCCGCGAGCCTAATTTATGTGACGATAAACATTGCACACATTGTGAATCACATAAACATTGTGAATCACTTTCAGTTTGTCACTTTTACGGGAAGTTGAATGCAGCACCTCAAGCTGGCTTTCATCCAAAGAAGAACTTGGGCTTGGGAGTCTTTTCCGGCCAGGGACCAACATGGAGAAGGGAGGCACCTCAACTCTGTTGTTCTATGGTCATACACGGTGACTGATGGTGACCCCCCCGGCTGTTGTTCATGCACACGCAGATCCGTGAGGGGCACGAGAACCTGTCGACGAGTGGAGGCTGGCGAGTGTCAAGCCGGTGGCACTACGACAAAGAGAACAGGGCAGATGGGAAGAGCATCAATGCTGTCCAAGATCGACTGGATGACCAACTAGTGTTAAATTAGAATTGTGAACTAGGAATTTAGTTCACACAACTTTAGATGACTTGTGGGGTGGTTGACCGGATATTGTTCGTTGATGCACATGCTACCGAAGATGTTCGGACAGCTGCGCTAGGGCACATGAGTAAAGGAGGAGGGTCGAGGTCACCTCCGTCGGTGGGATCGAGCTAGCGAGTTCGATGGGAGCTCGCTAGCTCGACGCTCGCCGACGGGGGAGCCTCCACCAACTTGGCCTCGCTCCCTGCCGTTTGCCCGTTGTTGATCCCCATGGCGATTGCCCTAAGCTTGATCTAAGCATCTACCGTCCTCCACCTCGTCCATAGCTTATAGTGTAGAGTGTGTGTGAAGGACGGTAAGGGAACATCTACTGGTATCAGAGCCTACTGGTATCAAGCCCAAGAAACTGTAATGTCGAATGGAGCGTAGATGGTAAACACAAAAGTTGTGAGGCAGAACACAATTTGGAATGGACCAAATAGCTCAGATACCCATAAAACGCAAAGTGTGACTCTCATCGGCCCGGTAGAGGCAAAAACCTACTCAAAGGCCCAGTCAAAAATCATGCTTGCTCGCGGCATGCGTGGACGGGCGAAAAAGAAAAAAAAATGCATTGGGTCATCGCTCCCTCCCGATCGAGCGAAAACGCCCGTCTTTCGTTGTTGACAATTTTTTATACACGCAAGGATAGAATTGTCAAATATGCCTATTTTGACCCCCCTCTTGACGCGGACTGCCTTTCGTCGAAATTGGTACCTGGATGATGCCGTACCTTTTCTTGGTTTCTCAGAGGGGCTTGTTTTGGGAGCGCCCTCCCATCGGATGCCCGTGTGAGGGTGGAAAGGTTCATGTTGATAGCCTTCAAATTCACCGTTGCACTAGGCAACATTAGCGAAACTGACGGATGGAAAAAAATGAAAAAACCTCTCGGGCGGTTTCCGAGACATCTCGCCACCGGTACGGCGTGTTAAGAAACTACTGTATAGAAAATGCAACAACGAATCAGAAACGTGTTACACACAACGCGAGCCAATGAAAACGGCCGCATTTTTTGCAACATTCATTTGTCGTATGTTTCTCGCGCTTCATGTACACATGTGTAGTGTTAGTCGATCCACGTAGATTGGCGCTAAGACGGAGCAAAAATGTCGACGAGCCTGCACTCTGGAAACCAAGGTCGCCACCGAATAATAATCTGCCGTCAGATCGGTACATGCGATCATGGACACCGACGGTAGCGGGTCCTCAAAGGTATACGGCTCAGTACGAGGCATAAACCAGTCATGAGAATCCAAAGTCGGCATTATCCATGGTCTAGTCAGCGAAACAGGCACTTACCTTCATCGTGATGTGGACACGTCACTTCGCGTCTATGCGGGGCGCAAACAACGCAGCTCGGATAAATGTGCCATACACGCAAACATATTCTTTTAACGCACAAACCGCAATCAAACCCTATCCCAAATTACATTGGGGGTTTTAAGGTTTTATTTCTGCGCGGAATCTTGCTAGGCCCCGTGGTAGCGGGGCCCAACAGGTTCCATTTCAGCGCATGGGGAGTCTCGAACTCCCCTCAAACTCCAAACACACCTCTCCCCACTAGTATCACAAACCCTTCAACGATGGGGTTTGTGATACTAGCGAGGGCGTCGCATGCCGTGCGTCGTCAGCTCATGGCATGCGGCCTTGCCATGCATTTTTTCTGTTTTCTTTGTTACTGGGGTGGCGGTAGCTGCGGCTGATGAGTAGTTAGGTTGTTTTTCACTGAGGACGGGCGAATCCGTTTCATGTTTAAAGTATTCGGGTACCTCGTATAGTAACCCATTTGGAATTTGGGACACTTGAGCAAATCATAACTAGCGGCAAGTGTGCTTCGATGACTAGTGTCTAAATGATCAGACACACACACACACACACACACACACACACACACACACACACACACACACACACACACACATAAATGTAGATTTTCATGTGAGGTATGGTCGGGGCTATTGTTGATTGTAGAGCGACGCGTGTGGAGTGTTGTCGTGAGTGGTCGGATTCGAGAAGCTCCGCCAAAGAGTCAGGGGGCTTCGCGGATCGACGATGAAGATGCAAGATGCATCTTTATGAATCTATGTTCCTCTCGATGTGTCCAGAAGTCGACAAAAAGATCGTAATACTTATGTCGTGGATTTGTGAGAGTGGTCGAGTTCGTCAAAAGTTTCGGGAAGGTTCACTCGGGGGCGAGGGTAGGTGGCCGATTGCCCTCGGTCATGAGGGTGAAAATCAGGGTCTTAACGTGCAGTGGGCTGTTTTTGTAATAACGGATTTGCCCACCCGGAAAGATTAGGGACTCGTATATGTTTGGTGCGTATCACTTCCCCCCTTTTAGCTGCGATATCCTGGCGCATGTGCACATGTGGCCCGGTGACGGTGACAATAGTCATCGATTAGATAATGGACGTCTTGGACACTTTCGTGAATTCCCAAATGTTATGCATGACCATCGTAGCCATGCAACTTGACAAGATAATCTGTCATTTTGCCACATCATCAATGGCCGAAGATGTCCCTGATGACGTATTCAGTATCCTTGTCTAGTTGTACACGAGGAGGGGGAGGGACATCCCTTGCGAGGAAATCCTCTCCTCTATCTCTGTAGTCCTTGAGTGCACTCATATGGAATAGTAGATGAACTTGCATAGTGTCGGGGAGTTTGAGTTACGGAACCACAAGGGTTTGCATGTGTTTGATCTGAAACGGTCCCAACCATCGGGGTTTGAGCTTTGAATAGTCATCTAACGGAGTTTGATGTTGGCTGAGTTGAAGAATTTGTCGTCGGCGACGAAAACATAGTCACTGCGACAATGAGGGTTTAGGGTTTAGGGGCGAGGCACGCTGGATGATGTAATGCCGAGCCTCATGGCGGTCGCTTGCCCACTCTCTCACTTACCCCTACCTTTGTTCGTCTTGCCTCAACCGGCGAGGAGAGGAGGGTGAGGGCGAGGGTGCAGGGCCACCAGCCTCGCTCGTGTGGCCTGGTGCCCCCTCGGCTACCGATTGAGCCCCCATTTTGAGCGACGACTGGGGCTGGCTGGCGGATGGCTAGCCGGCCACTTAGGTGGTTAGTGGCCAGCGCGTGGCTGGCCAGTAGCCAGCCCTCGCTGGTTGCGAGGGTGGAGAAGGCCGAACCGACCCTCTTGCTACATTCCTCCCACTTATTATGAGCCGTACCCGTTCATGAGTAAAAATTAGGAGTATTAGGTAGCGAAGCATCAACATTTTAAAAGGAATTTTAATGATCTCCAATCACCGGCTAAGACATGAACAAGTGCATGGTATTTGGACCTAAGTTGCAGCTTTTTGGTCAGCATGGCTAGCGTCCTACCCCCTTTAGGCTTGAGCGTCAGTGTGACAACAATGCTGGGTGTCCCCAACCTCCTATGGTTGCTGTCCATGAATGCCGCCCTGCAAGAATCTTGTTCAATTTTTCCGCGTGCACGTGGCGCTCCTTGCCACGTGTTGATCTATGCGATCTGCCAAATCGTTCTAGTATTTGTTGACCACCCCCATGGGCAACCAAGAGTCGAGCTCCCATGAGTTATGTTCAGGTCCATAACCGGTCCAATGAACGAGATATTCCCTAATAATGCACGACTGAAGGACCTCGTATTGACCATCGGCAGCAAGGACTGCTGGCGGTCGCTGAACGGTTCCGTCCGATGTGCATGGAAGTAGCAGGCTCATATGAAATATGTCAAGTATCTTCAAACTTGAGGGAAGCAATGATCGGTATGCCACTAGCATGATTTGTACCACAATGGGAAATGACCCAATCCACTCCGGTAGAAGTTTTTGTGCCCTTCGCAATTTTGGTCGAAGGTTCTTTTTTCTAAGAAGAACTTTGTCACCGATGTCAAATGAGACTTCACGGTACATTTTGTTGGCATATGTATTCTTTCGTTGCCTAGCAGCATGAAGATGACCCTTTGCCTCCTGTAACAAGGACTCCATGCGCTCGGCAAAGGCTTGAGAAGAAGGAACATGTCCTCTTATAATTCCACACTTTACCAATGAAGAGGAAACCACAAGATACCGACCACAGTTCAACATGAATGGCGTGAACTGTGTAGACTCGTTCACTGAGTTGTTCACCGCAAACTCTGTCGGTACTAGTAATTCATTCTAGTCATTCATGGCAGGATCCACGTACATGCGGTGCAACTGCTTTAGAGTACAATTTATGCGCTCTTTCTTTCCATCAGTTGAGGAAGAAATACTGTCCACATTTGTGACTCGCTGCCAAAGTACTAGCACATATCTTTCCATAACATACTAGCAAATCTTTTATCTCGATTGGAGATAATACGCATTGGCAAGCCACGGTACTTAACAACACCCTCAAAGAAGGGACGAGCGGTCTCCTCTACGTTCACATCAGTGGTTGTAGGAATTAAGTGTTTCATCTTTCTCAGAAGATCCATAACCACTAGTATTCCATCGTGGCTACGGACCATGTCCGGAAGACCAGTGATAAAGTCCATGTTGTCGCACTCCCATGGAGTCCTAGGGACGGGAAGCTTCTGGAGGAGTCCAGTTGGCTTTTTGTTACTAGCTTTGTTCTGAAGGCATGGGTCGCATGTCATGTAATTCTTACGGACATGAACACTCCACACTGGCCACCAATAGTGGTCTGAGAGTGCTTGTCCAGTTTTCTGATGTCCCACATGATGTGCGACCGCTGGGTTGTGGAATTGTGAGATAATCTTCAGTCGAAGGTATCTTGTGTCTGGCGCAACAACTTACTCACTGTGCCAAAAGATTCCTACGGTACCTACTAATCCGTACCTGTCTAGATTAGGAAAGTATTGAAATCAAGAATCCACACAATATTGTATTCAAATCCTTTTTTCAAAACTGTTGGAGTGGATAATTTCTTGATGTGGTTGCCCCATAGGTATAGGGGGATCTGGTCTTGACATAGTTGCTTTCGTAGTGGCCATAAAACACCCACTGACCTCGGTGGTTGCTTTAATGTCCACATGTTTTTGGCTTAGTACACCTGCCACGTTGATGCCTTCTGGCCGATATTCCCATGTAAACGAGAATTGGTTCAAGTATTTGCTCCAATGCACATATTGTCTTGACAGGTTCAGTTGCATTTGGAAAACACCAAAGGGTTATTGTCTGTCACGAATGTCACACCCCCTTAAGTACCCTCGATGTAACAACGGGACAACTTGAAAGAGTGTACCACCGCAAGGAGCTCTTGATCGCTCGTTTTGTATGTTGTCTCTTCAGGGATGAGCTTCCGGCTCTCGTACGCAACTGGGTGACCATTTCTGCATGAGGACTGTTCCAACTCCCACTATCGATGCATCATATCGCGCCTCCCACGGTTGTGATGGGTCTAGAAGGGCTAAGAAGGACACTGTGAATACAAGCTCTTTGACTTTGAGGAAGGCATTCTCACAGTTAGATATTCAATCATAATGCACGTCTTTCCGCGTCAGCCTCGTTATCGGCACTAGTAGGGTTGAATATCCTTGCATAAACCATCACAAGTTGTTTACAAAGGAAAGACCAAATCTACCCGACATTTTCCGGGCGTGGCCAATCCACCACGGCTTACACTTCTTTTGGATCTACACGGATGTCGTCCTTGCCAAGTATGTGCCTATGGTATTTGAGCTCATCTTGTGCAAACTTGCAGCTGCTCACTTTCACATACAACTTCTGTTTCCGAAAGATTGCGAGGACTTTACAGAGATGTTCTATGTGGTTTTGCCTGGATTTGGAGAAAATGAGGATGTCGTCCGGATGAACCAAGAAAAAATGGGTGAGATGCTTGGCAAACTTCCAGTACATTTCTTCTGGGAAGGTTGCCTTGATGTTCGTTAGCCCAAAACAAAAACCTCAAAACTGATTATGTTCCATGTGTATTCAAAATGCTGTTTTGGATACATCATCTTCCGTGATACGGGTTTGATGGTACCTTGAGATAAATCTAAGGAAAAAAAGACTTTTGCCCCTTGGAGTTGGTCAAACAGGTCATCAATCTGCGGTAAGGGGAATCAGTTTTTCACTGTTAACTTGTTCAACACCTTGTAGTCAATGCACATGCATAAACCACCATCCTTTTTGTTCACAAAAAGGACCGGCGTACCGCACGGCGAGCTACTTTGCTCAATCCATAATTTTGCAAGGTATTATTTGATTTGGCATTTGGCCTCTCCCCTTTTTGCTGGATTAAGGAGATACATGGGTCTGAATGGAGGGGCTGCCCTCGATTGCAACAGAATCGTGTGGCCCATGTGTCATTGTGGTGAAAGCCCAGCTAGTGGATCTTGGAATACATCTGAGAACGTTTCTAATGGACATTTGATTCCTTGTGGCATGTGTTCCTTTATGTCATCATCCACTTTTTGTATTTGAGCCACGAAGTATGGACACCCTTGTCGAATTCGTCTCTTGACGTGCATCGCAGACAAGGTGGCATCGACTTTTAGTTGGGTTGGAGACAATTCCATACTTGGAATCAACGTAAAGTGACGTTGTCCCTTCTAAAGGATCAATCATTTTGATTCAAAACACATAAGAGGCTTGCTTTCACTGAGCCAAGGATTGCTTAGCACCACGTCGAGCTGGTCAAGAAGATTGAGTACTTTCAACGCGATGCTCTGTGTGTAACTTTGAATACAACTGTTTGCTTTAAAGGTACCGATCATGTGTATTGTATGGTTAGCACCGACGACAACTGCTCCTTTCAATGGCTCTTGATTGAGTTTCACCTGTCCGGTAAAGCCAAGACAAACAAAGGAGTGATTCCCTCCATTGTCGGCCAATATTTTCACGAGAGCACCAACTAGATGTCCTTTCAACTGTATCGTCATGTTACCTCCAGTCTTCCGAGTGAACATGCTCAACCACGGCAAGCCGAGTTTGTGATAAACATTGAATCTATACAGTGGAGGCCGCAGCTCCCATGATTCACCCACTGGAGTCCACAACTGGCTGTGTCTCCAGCTCCTACACTTAGGTTGTTGGCAGAGTTCGCAAAATGGCGATCTTAGTTCGCAAGAGGGACTTTCCTCCTTGCAGTATTGAGGAGAAATCATTATCAACGACCCTAACCAGGGACCCTAACTAGATATTTGAATATCTCTTGTCCGAGGAGGTCCATTTCCATTTTAAATCTCACCCCCTTGTTCTGGGACCCGAACAAGGGATGTGTACCCGGAACTCGTGAGTTCGCAGGAGTTTTGCAAAGAAATCTGTTGAAGTCACGCTAATTCGTGACTTCAATGTTTTTTTCTGTGACGGCACAGAATCGTCACATGGGAGGCACGATGGACAATTTCACTCCCAGCTTTATGGCGGTCGCTCGCCCTCTCTCTCGCTCACCCCCTCCCCTTGTCCTTCTTGCCTCAACCGGCAAGAAGGGGAGGGTGAGGGCGGGGGTGCAGGGCCACCAGCCTTACTGGAGAGGCCTGGTGGCCCCTTGGTCGCCGATCGAGCCCCCAGCTCAATCGGCGGCTGGGGCTGGCCGGCGGGTGGCCAGCCGGTCACCTCACCAGCGGCCGGCCACCCAGCCGACCGGCTGCTAGCTGGCTGGTGGCCAGCGCGTAGCTGGCAACGAGCCAGCCCTCTCTGGCGAGGGCTGGCCGCCAGCCAGCCCTCACTGGTTGTGAGGACGGGGAGGGCCAAACTGGCCCTCCCGCTATAATTCTGGTTTTATGTCCGAACATGAATGGTTTTTTCTAACCAACTAGAAATCCATACTTGTGGACAAATTTGTAGGAAACATTTCAAAACAGAAAACTGCCAAAAAGCCTAGGCCATGATATCAGGTATGTTCTAAAAGGGGAGGCATTTAGATTCTGGTCCATCTGTTGTGTGACTCTTAAAAATGGCGACAGCAGACCAAAAAAAGGGGGAAAATCATAAGCATGGGAGTAGACGATAGGAATCTTGTGTGGTGGGAAGAACAGCGCAGATGAATCATCTAGCCAAACGGCTCTTAACATTACAGATGATGGTTTTTGAGATCGCAAAGCTAAATGACAAGTTCGTGCATGACCAACCGGTGATACTATCTCGGGTTCAAGCAAGGGGTTGAAACAGTTACGAAATAGAATAGGCACCACTAGATGGAGGAGCTTCTTTTAGTTTTTACAAGCAATAAGATCATTCAGAATCTACACTTGTACACTAAATCAGGTAGTTTTAAAGGGAAAACCACCAACAAACGATTGTAGATTTGTCAACTTTGTAAGCTCCTCCGTCTTCATCCCCCCATTACCCACAGAGACAAGTCACCATAAATGAGAAAGGATCACAAGAAGAAATGACATCCAATGATGAATGAAATAGGACATACCGTACTGGACGCAATACTCACCAAAGAAAATTATTTTTATTCGCCCATGCGTTTCCAAAGATATTATAAACCACTTGGGTCAATCACCTTTCAAATTGGGGTGATATTGCTTGATGGTGAGCAGTTATCTGCCAAGAAAAACATATGTGCAGGAGATGGTTCGTCCGTTGGATGGGATCCTGCACTTTAAGTCATTGTGCCATGTTCATGTGCCAAGCAGGGGAGAACTCCGTGATGTGCTTTAAAAAGTCCAATTTCTTGGATGATGGAATTGTGATGAAGGGACTTGTGTTGCATGCTTACACAAAGCTCATCTTGTCGGTGAATATGAAAATTTGCACCCCAATAAGTAGGCTTTTTGGATGAACATACACAAATCTTTGGTGAATACACCGTTTAGTGAGGTAGTCATACTCAAACGATAGATGGGGATTGGAAGCAACATGAGCGGTGCACGGGTTATCTTAGGGAAGAAGCGTGTACAAGGAGCCCAACATTATAAACCGCAAACTTGAACTTGCCGTTGCAAAGCACTTTCACAAGAATGTCTCCTCATTGCTGCCACGTGTCAACAACTACGATACAAATATCACCACATGCAATATGCTCATACAAAAAATGATGCTCAACGTTCATGTGCTTTGTGCACGTGTGGCACATGCCATTACGCTTTGTGATATGGAACATGGCATTGTCACAACATATGGTGATGCAATGGATGGATTGGCAAAGTTGCATGAGACCGTGTAACCAGACGGTCTCACAATCCCCAAACCCCAATGTGGGTTGAGCTCTTTACTACACAATCCTGCTTATACATCATCCATGAGACTAAATTGCCTTCTACAAGGAAGGTGTAGCCGGAACAGCTATACGCATCGCGATCATGAGCCCTATTACTGTTAGTGTATCTATATCAACAAACAAGGATGGTTGTGCGTGAAAGCATAGGCCAAGGGGTGGGGTAGACACGACATACAAAGCAACACACAATGCAGCCTCCAAATGGGTCTCACGCAAGTACTATGACAACTATCACAGGATGTTTACAACAAAGGCAGCGTCTGCGCTTGTCGTGGTCCCAAATAACATGAGAGAGCCGATAACTCCGAGGTACATCATGACATCCACGAGCTCCCCTAGATGAGCTGGGTCTCATGATGTTAGAAGCCTCTCCCAATGGACATCACAGGCGTGGACACAGAGGGGGCTGTGGCCAGCAGGTTAGCAAAACACTCCTCCAATGTCTTCACATAACCAACATGATGGACGTAGAGCATACGAATCTGGCGATCACGCTCAATATCCATACCCAAAAAGACACGAGCTGGACTAAGAACCTTCATTTTGTACACAAACTGGAGGTGATCCTTCGTTGCATGGACATCGTGAGGGTCGGGGGACACAATCACAAGGTTATCTACATAGACCGGAAAAAAGCATAGGGTACAAAGGGAACACTCACAAACAGAGCTGGGTTCAGAAGGCCTTGTATGCTCCAGGACATAAGTGGCCTTATGATGTAGGCAAAAACACACTCCCAAACGAGCAGGATCACAAGAGAAAGTACTCCAAAAGAAGAGAGCATCGTGAGACTTGACAACCCGACTACACTCAGGGTCCCAGAATCATGTGGCCTTGGAGTGAGAGGAGACACCAAGGAAAGGACATAGACAACCTTGAGGAGACAGGTTGCCATTTGGTTGATGCTCAAGGAGCCAAACGCAGACGATGCTTCCCCAGATACAAGCGAGGTGAAGGCTATCATGGAGATCATATCACCTTTCATATGGCGTGACATGAGAAGGCAATAGACTGTGGGAAACACACTTTCAAACCCACGTCATGTATGACATGGCCTCGAACGCCAACATCAAAAGGAGGAAAGATTTGACAAGAAGGTGTAGAAACCATCAGCTAGAGTGCGGTTATGATGTTCCAAAACTCCAATATGTTGTGGTGTATACGGAGCAGAGAGCTCCAGTTGCACTCCTTGAGACTAAAGGAAGAGGGCTGTGGGACCCATGAATTCCTTGTCACAATGTGAGCACAATGATAAACTTATGCTAGCAAGCACGCTTGGCCTGGACAAGCCAAGAATCGATCATGGACCCGATATCACTTCCGTGATGAAGGAAATAGATCCAATGATAACGAGAGAAATTAAGAGTAAGACATATCAAATATTGCTTGATACCCTCCAGAAACTCACCAAGGAGAAGACCCATGGCATCCGCATGTACAAGGGCAAGTGGATGAAGCGTACAAGAATCTAACATGGGTAAGGGCGGGCAATGAAGCTCGCCTTGTGCACAATCAAGGCAGTCAGTAATTCATGGTAAATGGAAGGTAATCGGGTCAAGGCCAATGACAGGCTGATGATGCAAGAGGTTGTGGATGATGGCGATATGCACGTGAAACAAGTGGCGGTGGAACAAACATGTGTTATTAGGAGAAAGTGAGGGAGAAACATGCACATGCTTGCAATAGCGGTGGCATGCGACGGGACAAAGAGAGGCATGCGATACAACTTTTCACAACGCAGACCACACAGGACTACACGAGCAGAGGACTAAAGTGTCACCATGTCAACTTCACAAGACAAGACAAATTCCATGACCTGATAATTGAGGGTAGTGACAGACAACAATATGAAATCAAATGTAGGCACAAAGAGCATATTGGGTTGTTAAACATCACCTTGAGGGACCAACAAAATGCAAGACACCGATACCCTGGACCGGCAACATCTGGTCGGATCCAGTGTGGACAAAGCAAGCAGCACCAACAGGCCTCGACGAGACAAACACAGATCAAGACGAGATCATGTCATGAGTGATTCCGGAATAAATGATCCAGAAGTCATGCGACACACGAGTCAAAGTGAACACATGGCACATTGTGACGCTGCCAACAAAACGAATAGAGCTATACGTGTCCCAAACTCACAGCAAGGAGACGGAGTAAGGTGAACAAATTATTGTGCTCAATCCAATCCACAGGCGACAAAACCTCACTTCTCAACGTGCCTTGTAGGGCTCCTTTTGATGAACAATGGTGACCCCGGACTCAACAACCAAACTCAAATCAAAGGGGACACCTGGAGGCCAAAGCTGAGGAGGGATAGATGAGGCTAGAGTAGACGTGTACGGACCATACTGTAACTCATGGAAGGTACTAGCCTATTGCCTAGAGAAAGAGGACAGCCAAGGGGATGGATGTGCTGGCTAGAGCCATGATGGAGGGGTGTAGGATGGAGAAGGTGGCCCGTAAATGGTAGGGTAGTAGGGCGGCGGAAGCTATCGCCACCATGGGTTGGCAACAACCACCACTAAAGGGGCTGGCATGGAAGCCCAGTCGGGCGTTGGAATCACCAATGACATGACGATGGTGATCTCCCACTACACAGGGTCAGACTCCCATGTCTGAGGGTCTCGACCAAAGAGGATGGAGGGTGAAATATAGGAAGCACGGTCTCTTGAGGCACTGGGAAAATTTCCTGAATGCCGGGTCTCAACCAACTATAGGAAATGATAAATAAGCGGGAGAGAATAAAGGAGTAAACCACCAACAAGAGGGTTGCAGTGAGTCTGGGACCCGGGTTCACCGGGGATCAAGAGGGGTGACAAGGCTTA
The DNA here is from genome assembly GCA_023375785.1 of Penium margaritaceum. Classification (NCBI taxonomy): domain Eukaryota; kingdom Viridiplantae; phylum Streptophyta; class Zygnematophyceae; order Desmidiales; family Peniaceae; genus Penium; species Penium margaritaceum. The sequence continues at coordinate 173,552 of SZWC01004280.1, forward strand.
CCTCCTTTGCCCCCCCATCTTTTCTTCTGGTCCTTTTTGTAGGGAGAGTGAGCTCGACCCTCGCCAACGGGAGGGGAGGCAACAAGCTCATCGATCAAGGTGCTCGTCGATCGACAAGCTCATTGGTTGACGAGCTTAAATGAAAAGCCCATCAATAGGAAGGCTCAAGCAGGGTAGGAAGCTGTAAAGTAGCTTCCTACCAGCTAAAAGGCTCGAGCGGTAGGAGTGACCAAAAATGTCGTGCACGCCAGAAGCTTCTGGCTTGTGATGCGGCTTTGCAGTTTCTTGGTCAGCCCATCATGGTTGTTGACACCGTCACTGCTACTGTTGTGCTCCCTCTATTTCTGCTACCGTAGCTGCTAATACAGTTGTTACTGCAACTGTTGCTTCTAGTGTGATTGATGCTACTGATGTTGGTACTATTGTTGTTGCAGCTACTATTACTACTGTTGCTGGTACACATGATGACCCCATCCAGCAAAGGGGTTGGCGTCGTTGCTGGTGCTACTGCTGCTACAGATGGTGCTGCTACTGCTTTGCTGCTACTACTACTACTACTACTACTACTACTACTACTACTACTACTACTACTACTACTACTACTACTACTACTACTACTACTACTAATACTACCACTACTACTGCTGCTGTTGCTGCTACTGCTGCTACTGCTGCTGCTGCTGCTGCTGCTACTACTACTACTACTACTACTACTACTACTACTACTACTACTACTACTACTACTACTACTACTACTACTACTACTACTACTACTACTACTACTACGACTACTACTACTACTACTACTACTACTACTACGACTACTACTACTACTACTACTACTACTACTACTCCTCCTCTTCACCCCTACTCCTGTCCCCCCTCCTCTTCTCCCCCCCCCCTCTCCTACTCCTCACTCCCCTGCTTCTCCCGATACCCTCCCCCCTCCCCTTCCTCTCAAGCCACTGTTGCTCCAGCTCTTTCTTGGTTTGTTTGTCTCAGTGCGGACGGCACGTGCGGGTTGTTGCAACAACACTGTGGAACCGGATGCCAGTTGGGCCCTTGTTGGACGGTAGAGTGCGGGGAGAAGGCTGGCGGTACGCTCTGTCCCAACAACGCCTGCTGCAGGTGTGTGTGCACCCCTCCTGCGCTCTTGGGCCAGGCTAGCCTGCGCTGCGGCGGCTGATGTGCAACTGGTACTTCTCCTTCCTCTTCTTCTTAATCTTCTTCTCAGGGTTGAGCCGAGGGCCCTTTGCTCGAACAAGGAAAAATCCTCTCTCAGTGCCTCATGTGCGCTAACACGATGCGTGATCGACGGTGATGGGAAACAATTTCAGACACTTTGCAAAGCGGCTGTGTTGAAAGAAAGATAAGGGTTCAAGGGAGTGGCTAGGGCAAAAGGGTAGGGGCACGTGGGGGCCTTCATCAGTGCCGTAAAGCTGTAGAGCTGTAGTAACAGGGAGAGTAGTGGCATCGAGATAGTGCCTGAAGAGGCAAACAAGGATTGCCACCACTTCTTAGGGCAAAAAGGTGAGAGTAGAGCACGACGCGGATGCGGCTGACGAGAAACTAAGTGCAGCCAAGGCAGCAGCTGAAACTATGGCCATCGACCAGACAGCTGCTGAACTGGTCAGGGCCGAAGTGCAAAGGGTGGTTGCCACCACTCTCACCCTCACAGTCAACAAGCAGAAGAAGCGACAGAAGCAGCCCGCCGACACGAAGAAGAAGAAAGCAACTAATCCCGTTGGCAAACCAAGTGCACGGAGCAAGCAAAGCACTAAGCCTCTGCTTCCAACCCACGTGAAGGCTGCCAAGCCACATCAGAAGCAAGTCTAACCTGCGAAGGCTCCACCAAGGTCAACATTCAGCACCAAATCTGGCGTTCAGCTACCTAAGCACCTCAGACAGAAAAAGAAGGGAGGGCCAGCCAAGAAACAGAACCCACCAGTCAAGAACAAGAAGCAGTTCAAGAAGCCTGGTTCAAGAAACGAGTAAGGCCACGTGCGCGGCGCCGCCTTCTTGAACTCTCTGTGCATGACCTGGCTTTGCATCTGTTCAGCCAAAAATCCCTCTCTCAGATTGACAAGAGAATGGCTCATGGTGGTGTGTATAACCTCAGTAAGAGGTGTCTCACCATTGACGAGGCCAAACTGCTCAGTCTCGGCTTCAACTTTGTCATCCGACAAAGTACAAGCTCCTTTGCTGAAATCTCCGCTAGTTTAGAGGAGCTTTTCAGAAATGTGCAACTCATGTGGTTTTTTCGGGATTGCCCAGTCAAAGACATCCCAAACTTCAGGGTCCGTAACTCTGCTTGGATGCCGCCCTCGGCACCTTGCAAGATTGAGGAGGCCTGTCAATCTTTAATGCATAAGGCCTCTCACTGTTGCTACAGCCCTACTCTCAAGACCAGAAGATCTCTGCCCAGACGCCTCTGGACAGCTCTCAAATGGCTTCGAAATGAAAAAACCATTTTCATTCGTGAGGCCGACAAAAATCTTGGATTGGATGTGTTAGATCGTGATGCTTATATCACTGAGTGCATGTCACACCTCTCAGACTGCACCACTTACATTGCCACCGAGTGTGATGTTGATGACATCAAGCAGCAGCACCTTACCATTAAGGAGAGCTGCAACACCTCTGTCATGCTTTCTCCCTCTCTTTGGACCTTCTTTCTCAAAGAACCAGTGGGTGGTTGGAAACCAGCCACCTTCTACTGCTTGCTCAAATCAATGGCTTTTGCAAAAGCGGGTGTTGTTGGCGTACCCATGACACCAGTTGTCATGCAAGTCCTTTCTTGGGTAATGAACAACTTATTTGTGGAATTTTTTGACACTACCTACAAACAGATCAAAGGCACAGCCATGGGTACGCCAACAACACCCGCTGTTGCAATTCTGTTCATGAGATTTTTGGATCAAGAAGTGATTCGTCGATGCAATCATACACCACTGCTACGTCGACGATACGTTGACGCCGGCCTCCTCCTTTGGACAAACAGCTATGAATACCTTCTCTCATTTTTCAACAACTTCAACGGCATCGACGAAGATATCAACATCACACATCCTGGATCTGGTGACATACCAGAAACCCATGAACCAATATCACTACCTTCCCTTTTCACAGCTACCACACTCGGAGCTGTTTGAGGGGCGTTCATCTATTCTGAGCTCCATCGTTACCTCCTCCGGGCGTTGACTGCCGATGACTTCCTCGAAATAAAACAGATGTTCTTTGCTCGTCTTCGAGCACGTGGCTACCCTCAGAAATTCCTAAATCCAATCTTCTCACAGGTTCTCCACGCCCATCGCCACGAAGCACTTCTTCAGCTTCGTGGCAAACATCTTCAGGCCATTCAACACGACCCTTGGTGCAAAAACTCTCGTAAATCCAAAAACGGAGAGGTTACATCTTGGACAGCGACTACGACGTTTTTCTATGCCTCTCCAACGCTCTCATGCCTCCGTGTTCTCAGGTCGTCCTAGTTTGGCTTGCAGACTGCCTAGAAAAACAAGATCCTACCTTGGGACCTCTAGGCCACAAGGGTGAACACCAGTGTACCACCCGGTCGCCATAGAAGGGACATAGGGTTTTGCGCTAAAACCTAGCACGACCGGTTCCCTTTGCGTAGAACCTCAGAAACTCTCTCCCGCGTTGCACCTGGACTGCAGGCCAGTATTTTTCTAGCTTTGTCTGCGCAGTTTTTCTTACGGCACTGATGAAGGCCCCCACGGCCGAAACTGGTATGCCAAGTATGATTTTCTCTCAGACCCTTGCCTTTCCATATTTTACCTAACTGCAGTCTCCTTTTAGCTCTGAGATGCCTCCTACAAAGGCAAGGGAAAGGCTAGTGGCATCGAGATAGTGCCTGAAGAGGCAAACCATGATTGGAAGACAGTTGAAAAGAGAGAGCGAGGACACAACACACACACACACACACACACACACACACACACACACACACACACACACACACACACACACACACACACACACACACACACACAC
>SZWC01004281.1:105997-124596 GCA_023375785.1 Penium margaritaceum
TGTTACACTGGGCGTTCCCGTGCCTCGCCCTGCATTCTTTCGCCCCCATCTCCAGGCTCTGCTCTCACGGGGGGGCTTCTTCCTTTTTTCCACTTGTCGGCTCCAACCTCATCGGCGATGAATCGACAATGGGGGGGAATGTTGAAAAAGGGACAGCCGTCAGATCTCCTCAATCCAACAATTTACCGGGCTTGACACAACAACAACAAAAAAAGAAACAAGAGGGCCGATAGAGAGATTCTCCCTTTTTCTCTCCACCCTCATGTCTATCCTACATGGCGGGGTATGGTATGGCTGTGGGCAGGCCTCTTTAGGCGGCCCACTGATCCATCCATCCGCAGCCGTACCCATTGTACTCGTCCTATTGGAGCTCTGGAGAGCTGACAGATCAGTGGTAACGAATGCTAGATATTCTGGCAGGATTTGGGCAAACATGGTGTGTGGCCTCGCAGACTAAGCGACAGTGTGAGCGTGAGCTCCTCTCGATGTCGAGTCTGCAGACGTGGCAAGGGATTGGAGCATGAGGCAGACATTGCTCTTTCTAAAGATGGATCATGTGATCACCAATCATTGCAAGGGGAGCGGGTTGATCGGGACCGCAGACGAATCAAGAAGTTTGAGGATCAGCTCCTCTCGGGACAACGCCCGAGACAAGATCAATGACCATGGAAAGTGACCACAGATCCGGATGATCTCGACCGTGGATTGCACCGAGAGCGCTGGGCATCCGCCAACCTCGGTCTGCCGATGATCAGAGGTCATCGAGCGGCGTCCGGATAATCCTGTGACCGAGACCTTGAAGATACAGGACACCTGACTAGGTAACACTTGTATTTTTCTGTCGCTAGGTAGCATAGACAGTTAAGTAGCTGTAGGCTTGCATTTCCTATTACTTTGTCTGTACGTGATCATTATTAACAAGCTTTGTACCATTGGATAGCTTGTGAGACGAGTCGTGTAACTGTGCCTTCAGATCATACTCTTGAATCGCACAGTCAGTGACATTACTATGGCAAGAGTACCTGTGTCTGTGTGATTGGTGTTATGTGTCTAAGAGATCATCATCAACAATTCAGCAAAGCGTCAGACAATAGATTTATCTGTGGACTACCTCTGAAGATTCCTAAAGATCCTGTTATGTAAATTTCAACACATCATAGGCTTGTGCTGCGACACGCCCAGCTCCCCCAGTAACTTGCGGAGCCACACGGCCTCCTTGACCACCTCGGCCAGCGCGATGTACTCTGCTTCAACTGAAGAGGTGGTGACGCAGTCCTGCTTCCTGCTGTACCACAAGACCGCTGCACTAGAGAGGACGAACACGTAGCCGGATGTGGACTTCCGCTTGTCCATATCGCCAGCGTAATCTGCATCCGTGTAGCAGACCAGACGTAAGGGGTTTGTCCGTCCCTTGCGGTCGAACCTCAAGCATGCATGCCGCGTTGCCTGCAGGTAGCGGAGGATGAGCTTGACCGCCTCCCAGTGTAGTGGCCCTGGATCAGCCACATACCCGCTCACTTGGCCCACCGCGTAGGCCAGGTCCGGTCGAGTCGCTACCATGGCGTACATGAGGCTGCCCACCACCGATTGGTAGGGCACCCCTGCCATATCCTCCCGCTCTTCTTTTGTGTGCGGCGCAATTGCCGTACTCAGTTCACAGGTCATGGAGATTGAAGTGCCAACTGGTTCACAGTCCTCCATGCCGTATCACTTCAGCACCTCGGCCATGTATTGGGCATGCCCCAGCTGAAGCATGCGCGTCCTCCAGTTCCACGTGATGCTCATCCTGAGGTAGTACTCCAGCTCCCCTATGTACACCATCTGGAATATGATGCTCAGCTGCTTTTTCAGCCACTATAGGCTTGGCAGATCCGTCGAGCACAAAATCAGGCTGTCCACATAGAGTACGATGATCTGATGGAGTTTTTTGTCACGCCGCATGTACACGCTCTGATCCGACTCACAGCGTTTGAAGCTGAGTTGTGCCATGAAGTTGTCCATCTGTTTGTGCCAGCATTTGGGAAATTGTTTTTGCCTGTTTAAGGACTTTCGCAGCTTGCACACCTTGCCCTCCGGCACCTCCACCCCCTCTGGCACCTCCATGTACATCTCTTTGTCTATGATTCCGTTGAGGAAGGCCGTCTTTACGTCCATTTAATGGAGATCCATGTCCTTCTCGGCCACCACCACAAGGATCGCCCGGATGCTTGTGAAATTGGTGACGGGGGCAAACGTCTCATTTTAGTGCTTGCCCTTACACCGTGTGTATCCCTTCACCACACCTTCCTTTGTGAACTTGGTCTTTAAGACCCACTTTGAGCCAATGACATTGGCATCTTTTGGCCTGTCAATCAGCTCCCATGTGTCGTTTAACGTGATGGACACCAGCTCCAATTTGATGGCTAGGTCCCATTGATCCCTTTTGGGTCGTGCAAGTACCTCTTGGTGGTAGTCGGCTCCGTTGATGTAGCCAGCATGCACCGCGTCATGCTCATCTATTGACTTATGCTTGCGTCAAAGGACTTCCCCACTTTGTGCTGCCTCCCGCTATAGCAAGGCAGTTTCGGTGGTACATTGTTGCTCTACTACGATCCCTTTGACTCAGCACGCTCTGGTGAATCATCGACTGGACGGCTCCTTGAGGATCTCTCTCACTCCGCTAAAATATCGCCCAAACAACTGGCGTATCCAATGGATTTTCCACTGACGCCCGATACACACTCCGCTGGGAGTGCGCGCCTTGGCACCCTTGGTGCATCATCCGCCGGATCCTTCCAGTGGATCTCATCATCAGCTTGATCGTCATCGGAGTGCTCCGTGTTGGATGTCACTGGTAGTGCACCGTCACGCTCTGATGTCGCATCCTCAACTTGGACGTCCCCCGGCTCCTTCTCGTGATCAAGGAGCTGGAACCACGCTCTCGTCTTTAAAGAGTCCACCACGCCCACGTCATTGGTGCTGATGTAGTTCTACAAGTCATCAAACTTGACGTCTTTGCTGTAGATTACTTCCTCTCTGCACATGTCGTCAAGCCGGTACACCTTATGCGCACTCTCATAGCCATGGAAGAGATACAACTTTGCCCGCGGCTCCAGCTTGTTGTTGTGCCTCTACGCAGCCTGTACCATTGCGTGCACCTTGAACTGGAACACTTTCTGGTGTGCCATACTTGGCTTGCGCCTGCTCCAAACCTCCTGCATCATCTTCTAACTGCTCTTCCCCTTCAACACCACTGTAGGAGTGAGGTTGATGGTGTAGCTCACCGTACGCACAGCTTTCGTCCAAAAGCTTTGCGACAATTCTGCATCCACCAACATGGTCCGTACCATGTTCAGCAACTTTTGGTTTGCCCGCTGTGCCACGCCATTTGACTGAGGTGAATACGTCCTTGTTTGTTCCTATTTTATGCCCTGTTGCTTCATCCACCTGCTACATCCCACGTACTCTCTGCCGTTGTCACTGCGTACCACTGTGACCTTCCGATCAGTCTGCCTCTCCAGCGAGGCGACATACTCCTTCAGCCGGTCCAGGACCTCGCCTTTCCACTTCATCAAGTACATATAGAGTGTTCTGTTGTAGTCATCAATGAAGGTGATACAATAATGTGCATTGCTCTTTGACGCCATCTTGAATGGTCTGCACACATCACTATGCACGACCTCGAGTAGGTCCGAGGCATGTTTCACATTCTCATTGAACAATTTACGTCGCGCCTTGCCCAAAATACAAGGCTCGCATTTTTTGTGCTTTGCTGCATCTGTCGCCTCTTTTGCACCGCCGATGACGAGGCCGCATGCCAGCTCACGCTTTTCCATCTCATTTACGACTGCGGGTGAGGAATGCCCTAGTTGTCAATGCCAAAGCTCCAGATCAGCTCTCCCTCCTTTGGGCAGGTTGACAGTGCGTTTCTGCAATTCTATTGAATCTGTCGCCACGAGGATCACCTCGGTCTCCATAATGTAGAGGCCTCCCTCGCGCTTAACCTCCAGTACGGGCTCGCCGTCACCGTCCTTCTGTACGAATACCCCCTTTCTCATGAAGAGTACCTCGTATCCCTTCTTTGTCAAACAACTGACACTTAGACTATCAGCCAAGCTCGGTACGTGCTACACGTCCTTAATGATGCACTGTACCCGCTTCCCACCAACCACCACCTCTACGTCCAAGTCTCCTTGGTCAGCCACCGGCTTGACCTAGTCATTCGCTACCACCATGGATTTGTTGGACTTGGTGTAGTTGATGAACCCGACCTTCTCGTCCTGGGTATGCTCCTCCGTTCCGGAGTCAAGGCATTGCCGATTGGCCTTCTTGAGGTAATGGTTTTTAGTGCCGTTGAGAAGTGCCTTCTTGCCTTTGGCATCCTTGCCGCTGGCCTTTGCCTCCGTGGTGCACTCACGGGCCCAGTGGCCCTCCTTGCCGCAGTTACAGAATGTACCCTTCTTGGCGCCCTTCTTGCCACCGCCATGTCTACCACCTCCCTTGGCCCCGCTTCCTCCACCACGCATTTTGGTGACGAGGACCAATAAGGACGACAAGGACTCTCCACAGCTCCGTCGCTGCGCCTTGTTGCATATGTACTCCGCGTCTGTGCCAGAGGTGAACTTGTCCTCTGCCCATCCTCCCAAGATGCTGATGAGAGGGCTCCAACTTTCAGGAAGGGTCATGAGGAGGATCATCGTCTGCGTGTCGATCTTCCATCCCACGTCATTGCATTGTGAGACGAGCGACTCAATTTGTTGTATGGGAGAGATGATGTCATCTCCTTCCTTGATTCTCACTGTCAAGAGTCGCTTCATTGCAATTATTTTATTTGCCAATGACTTGGATTGATGGATGGCACAGAGCGTTTGCCAAGCCTTGACTGCCAGCTTGCAGCCCTCGAGGAAGCCCCACTACGATAGTCATCTTGGATACCAGCAGCATGAGTGCCTCCATGTTCTTCTTTGCAAAGGCCTCCTTCTGCGCTCCCGTTGACGTCACTTCATCGTGGACTTCTAAAACCATCATGACCTCCAGCAGCCCCTTATGCACGAGGTGCAACTCAAAGTGCCACATCCATAGCCCATAGCCAGGGGCACCTGCATACTGCCGGATGTGTTGCGTCTCCTTCTGCGCCATTTGCACGGTCTTCCAGTCTAGGATATCAGAGCTTGGCAGCGATGTCGCCCCCGATGATGATCCCGTGCACCGCGAAAGCCGTAAGCGATTTGCAGGCCTGTCAGGTCCGTGGGCCCATGACCCTCTGTCAAAAAATGCTCCTTGGATGGAGGCAGTTTCAATGCCCCAACCTGGTCTCCACTTGCTGTTCACAGCTTTCTCTTTTGGCGTGTGGTTCTAAGTCTAAGCGTGAGCTTTCTGGTTGTCTCATGCTATGTTTCTGGGAGTGGAAGACAGTTGTGAGACATTGAGTTTTGCGAATGGAACAACACAATTTTGCATTAGTTTTTTAACATGGACATGATCTAAAGATTTGTAAGGCTAGTGATAAGCTCTCCAACACACCGAATGTTGAAATAGTATGAACCTTGTCCACTGCCCAGCTGGCTAGCTACACATACAGACATGGCATGCACTGCTCTATGGAGTACGTCCCCTTGGTCTGTTCGATGATGGGCCAGGAATGCACTGCCCATAATGGGTATGTCCCATGTGGCTCATCATAGGAACCATACCTTTTTGGCATGGTTGAAAAGGCACCGGAGTCTCAAACGAGAGGTCGTGGGTTCAAACCCCGTGACGGCCGTAATTCTCTTTGTGGCCCAAACTGGGACAGGAAGCTTCTAGGAAGCTTACTAGAGCCTGGCTTGAGGATAACACTTGGCGGACTAAGGATGCGCCAAGTAGGACTGTAGGTTGAGGTTGGCTCCAGTGGAGCCACTACAAGCAGAAGCTTTAGCAAAGCTCTGCAAGTATAAAAGCCTGTACCTTGCATGCATTCATTTACAGTTCTTGCCTTTGATACTTTTCACAAAGTATCCAACCAAAGGTAGACACTAAAGACCAACATGAGGACTTCATGAGGTTGCGAACCAAACGAACCTAAAGTATGGATCCCTCGTTTGAGGGTGATATGTTATCATGGTTGGAATACCAAGAGCAGTTGGCGGCCTCCCATGTCGAGACCCGTTTTCTAGACCGTTGCTATCCGGCGCATTGACAAAGGGTTATGGGCCCACACTTCTGGTTCTAAGGCACGCTTCCAAGACCGACAAGCGCGTGGTCTTGCAGGGCGCACAGGTACAACATGTACACAAAGATTGGACGGCTCCAATCTGCTCCATCGGCACCATCGGCTTCTTCAGGTAGGGTGCGTGTACGTGGCGGACTAGGGGGAGGGACAGCTCTCTCCATGTTGGACAAGACCCTCGAGCCCCAACGGGATTAAGCTCTACCCCTTTTTAGAAGGTGGTACGACCCCGAGTCTGTTCTCTCACGACGGCACCATCGCCTGAGGCGATCATCGGCGGGAGGGGTATGCAACAGAACCAATTACACCTTTTGACAACCGTCACAGTCAGCAGCCTCATCAGCCTCATTGGCCTCAACAAAGCAGAGTAGCAGCAAAGCACAGAAGACGGGCAACCGCCAAGAAATGGCGGATCCGACTCAAGCCCACCTTAAGGCGGGTATCTCCAAATTCACGGGGATAGGTTTTCCCTTGTGGAAATGGCAGTTTGAGATTGTCATGAATGTGTGTGGCTACCCCGACATCCCAAAAGGGACCAAGACAGCACCCGCCAATGCGACGTTGATGACACATGCAGCTGACCTTGAAGCATGGATGATGAAGAACAACATGGCTCTCGCCATACTTGTGACGTCCATCAACGAGGCTCAACACTGCCACATCACAAGTTGGCTGCCGAGGCCTACGCAAATCTCTCACATGTGCATCAATCAAACGCCCTAGCGAACCGGCTCTTCATCTTCCAAAGGTTGATGTTGATGAGGGTGAGCAAAGGAGAATCCATGCTCGTATTTTTGTAGTCTTTTGACAACGTGTTGCAAGAGGTCCAGCAAATGGAACGGAATCTCGACTCCAACATGTGTGCCAGGGTCCTTCTAATGGTGCTGTCAAAAATCTGGGGGTCCTTGATCACCGTATTTGGCGGTTGGAAGGAGGCGGATCTGACGTATGAGGCTGTCGCTGAGCACGTCCGCAATGAGTCCATGCAACGCAGTGGCAGTGAGGCAAACATCTCAGCATATGCCTCTCACTTCGGTGGACAAGGTGCAAGTTCTCGCTCCAGTCAAGGCAATAAGGGAAGCGGTGACGGTGGAGGGAAAGGCAATGGTGGCGGGAAGAGTTCCATGAAGCCCGGGAACTGTCACAACTGTGGCAAGGCTGGGCACTGCGCTAGGGACTGCCGTAGTCCCAAAAAAGAAGGCAGGAATAAAGGTGGAAAGGAGAAGAAGAAGCTCACCAACATGATGGCTAGGGGGCTATCCATGAAGGGGGCAGCGATCCTTAGGCCCGGGGCATTCGCCCTTGAATCGGGCACCAACCACCACTCATCAAAAGAGAAGGGTGGATTTGTCTCCGTGGCCGAATCTGTCATGCGCATCAAGTGTGCAAACGGCGGTGTCGACCAAGCCATGGGCAAAGGGGATAAGGTGATCACGTTCAACGTGAACGGTGCGGAGAAGGCGGTCAACCTTCAAAAGGTGGTCTACATGCCCTCCTTTGCAGCCAACTTGATGTCCACCTCACAAATCACCGACAACAACATGACAATGGTGTTCACCAACAAGGAAGCGGTGGCCCTAAAACACGAGGACATCCAGATTTTGTACACCAAAGACGACCTCATGCTTCAAGTTCCAAGAGTCAACGGCCTCTACATGCTTCAAACCAAAGTCACCAAGGCGTCGGATGAGGGACTCGCATGTGCCACCAAGACAGTGGCACCGGAGCCAAAGGATGCACCACTGGCGACCACTGCGGCCGCCAAATCAACCAAGGACACTGGTGTTGAGCTGTGGCACCGGCGATTTGGCCATGTGGCCAACAACACGCTGCAGAAGATGCTGGAGCAAGAGGTAGTCCGTGGAATGTAAGGGTGCACCATGAAGCATGGCAAAGGGTGTACATTGTGTGAACCATGCCTCCAAGCGGAGGCAAAGAAGAATTCGTTTGTGAGAGGAGGTCAACGAGTAGTGTATGTCTTGGAACTGATACACAGTGACGTGTGTGGACCCTTCCGCACACCGTCTAACGGAGGAAGCAAGTACTTCCTGACCTTCATTGACGACCATGGCCGCAAGTTGTGGATCTACTTCCTCAAAACAAAGGGAGAGGTCAAGGAGAAGCTCCTCGAGTTCGACGCCAAGGTGGAGCGGCAAACGTCCAAGAAAGTCAAGATGCTCCGAAGTGACACTGGGGGTGAGTACGAGGCATGCAAACCTTGGCTCAAGCATCATGCCATCTGCCACGAGCAAACCAACCCTTACAACTCCCAAAGCAACGGCGCCGAGAGGATGAACCAGACCCTACTCGGCATGGTGCGAAGCATGCTCTTCGACGCCAAGCTCCCACCTCGCTTTTGGACTGAAGCAACAATAACAGCTTGCTACCTCTTGAACCTCACACCAGCGACCGCCTTGTTAAAGCGTGGAAAGGAGCAGGACAAGTAGCTGAAGCATCACAGGAAGCATGTTTGGGAAAGAAACCCAACGCATCTCATCTGAAGGTGTTTCGGTCAACTACATGGGTGAAGATCCAGTCTGGAGAAGCTGGAGGCAAGCTGGACGCACGTTCCGGGAAGTGCATCATGGTTGCGTACGGCACATCACACAAAGCCTATCGGCTTTGGGACCAGGTAGCAGGCAAGCTTGTGAGGAGCCACGACCTCGTGTTCGATGAACGCACCCTTGGAAAGAGAGGGCTGCTGGACCCGATTCTCGCTCCCAAAACGGGAGAGTGGATAGTGTTGCTTGAGTCCAGAGACCAAGCACCCGACAATTGGCTTGCTTTGCCAATAGGTGATGAGAATGGGAGAGTAGCTGCAGAGGATGATGTAGCATCTCACATAGGCGAGGATACGAAGGCATCCCGAGCTTCCGAGTCTGACTTGGAGTCTGACGACTCTTCTGACGACGACGACGACGACGTCCACAAACCATCACCTGTGGAAGCACCAGCACCAAAGCAAGAAGCCACACCAGCACCCCGGCACAGTTTGCAACCAAAGAAAGCACCTTTGTGGTATGAGGATGATTGGACCGGCCTTAGCTGGTCGTGCATGGCTCAAAGACAGGCATCCACAGTGGCGGAGTGATGTCCCCAATTTTGCCGCGCACGATGTTACATCCGCGCTCTCTAACTCCGCGTTTGGTATGCTCCGCGATTTTGCTGTTCCGCGGTTCTGGGCAGCACCCGCTGGCCACTCCTCCGCTACCTCTCCTGGTTATCCGCGGATGCTTCACACCCTCGGGGGTCCTGCTCGTGGGTGGTGCTCCGCGACTCGCTCCTTGCCGACACGAGAGTCCGCCACCTCGTGGCCTCTGACTCCTTTGCCCGCAGAACCCTGTTCCGCGGTCGTGTGCAAGGACGCGGAGTCGCCGGCGGCACCCTTCACCCAACTTGTGTCCCTGGTGATGACAGCACTCAGCGGGATCTTTTGTTGTCCTCAGGAGTGGGGTGGGTTGAGCAGTATGTTCCGCGCACACCCAGAAGACAAGTATTTGTCCTTCGCGGAACAACTCCGCGGAGAGCACTGTTGCAACTCCCTCAACAGCTGCAGATCTCAGAGGATGAAGCGTGCGTGTGTGAACCAAACCAACACTTGCGCAGATTGATGAGACGGAAGGAGACAATTAGGTTCCCGACAAGTCAGGAATTTGGGCTCATAAGCGGAAATCAGGCTTACATTAACTCGAGTTACACAAGATCAGACAAAGGGTAGGCAGATTTGGTCATCGTTCACAGATCTCACTAGTCCCTCCGCTACACCACTTCTTTATGTCCACCAAAACTAGTTCTCTAAGACACCTTCCATCACTCTTTCTCCTATCTTGGACTCCGCGCGGCGCGCTACACGCACCGCGGGTCTCGTCCTTGACACACACACATTTCACTACTATATTCTCCTGTTCTATTACTACATCTTCCTCTAGTCCGCGGCTTGGACGCTCGCAGTCTCGTGTTCTTCCTTGAATCTTCGTCTTCGCGCGGTGCGTCCTCCCGGTCCTCCTCCCTGATTACCGCTGCCCACCCTGAGCCCTCATTGGTCGAGCTCCTTCTTGACGTCTGGTTCTGCCGTCGTGTGTTCTGCACGTCCGGCGCTCCATCTTCTCCGCGGCTCGGCTCATGTTCCCTTCTCACCGCGGATTCTCACCCTGCTGTCCCGCCCGTTCTCGTTCCTCTGCGGCCATTGCTTCCAATAGCCGCAGGGAGGTTACTGTCGGTTTCTGCCTCCTGGCGGCAACTTTTCCCGCCTCTTTTCCTCTACCACTACTGGATTCCGCGCCAACCCATGCTCTACCGCAATCTTATCGCGGGAGCCAGCATGCCTTGCGTGTTCTCCGGTACTCCGCGGTCTCCCCTTTCTCCTTCTCCGTGGACCTCTGGCCGCGGAAGCCTCGTTCCGCGGATCTGTGGGAACTAGCGACTTCCCCTCCGCGGATCCGTCTTCTCCTCAGCGGAGATGCGGTGGATCCCAACCTGACACTGATGCCCCCAACCCCCCCAATTTTCCAAGACTCTGTCCGAGAGTCTCTTTAGCGCAACAGGCATGTGAACTTTCCTTGGGGGCCTGGCCGCTGCCGTTGTTGACAAGGGCGGCAGTAGGTCTCCACTTCTCCGCCCTCACGCTGATACCTCACGGAGCATTCCTGGTGCACATATAGCTAGCAGCCCTCACACCTGGCTCCTGCAGTGATTTCTTCCGTGCCCAGTCTCTTTTTGCAGGTAGAGTGCGGGATTTGTTCATATGTCCTGCAGCTGGTGCAGAGGTACACTGTTAGCCCCTCCTCATTCCTGCCCACCTCTGTAGCGCACTGCGCGTGGGCCCATCCTCCGCAGTGCTCACAGTGGCATGCTGTCCCTGTGACAACCCCCATACATCCGTCTCCGCAGCACTGCAGTCTAGAGTTTTCCGCACCCCAATTCGCTTTTCTGGGCTGAGTCAAGCATTGGTGGCATGTCCACACTCCTTCCTTGCCCCTCTTGCCGCACCGCAGATGGCACATTTTTAAGCACATGCCACAGCCCTTGCCGAACTCCGCCATCCCCTCGTGGCAGGCTTCGCAAGCAGGTTCTCGGGTCTCCGCGATGAAGCTGAGGTAGCAGTCTGCCTCAAGGAGCTCATTGCCCACACATTGGTGGCATTGACCCTTCCAGGCAGAGCTGCCCGCCACCAGGCATTCGCGGTGCGCAAACCTCGTGCAGACAACACATTTTCCCCCGTCCTGCATGGTCTTTAGGCATGTGGGGCATGCCGCGGATTGGTGCCCTTCCATTCCCGGTCCCTCCTCTTCCTCTGATTCTTCCTCTTCTTCTTCTTCATTCACTCGCGGTGCCCTGCGAACGCCTCGTTGCCTCTCGACCTCCTCCCTGCACCTCCTGCACACCGCAGCCCCGCTTCGCCCTCCGCGCCCATCACGAGGTGGGGCCAAGCAACCTGTGCAGATTTTGCGGAGGCATCTGCCACAGTCCTGCACCTCCACTCCCCACCACTGGCCGCATTGAGCGCATTTCTTTTCTTCCAGTTCCTTCCTCCTTTTCTCCTCTGCTGCGACCCGTCCATCCGCCAGCCACTGCCTCATTGTGGCCCCGGAAGCGGAGCGCGGACCTCTTTTTTGCTCTGGGGGCCCTTCTTCCTCCTCTTCTTCCTCCTCCTCCTCCTCTTCTGGGTCCCACCTCCCGCGGGGCGGCGCTCCCCCAGCGCCGGGTCCTGCTCCCTCTTCCTCATCCCTTTTCTTCGTGGCCTCCTGTTCAGCAGCCTCCTTCAGGCATCGCAGGCAGGTTCGATTTCGTCCGATGCAGGTCTTGGAGGCTCCGCCGGCGTACTGATGCGCTGGATTCCCACACATCCGGCACACCACCTTTAGGAGTGGTTCAGCAGGGAGGTTTTTTCCGCACCACACACACGGGCCAGTGTAGTCAGCCAGGGCCTTAGGGCTCATTGGCACCCTCGTCTACGGTGGTACTTTCTGGGATAGCTGCTGGGATACTCCCGCTGGGGTCCGCTCGGGCTGTGGTTCGGGTCTGCCTTCAGACTCCTCCCTTCCCTGGTCCCGCGGCTTCCCCTGCTCTTGCCGTCTCTCCTCCTGCTGCTCCTGCAGTTGCTCCCGCCTCCGCGGCTCGCGTTGTTGTTCCTTCCGTACCTCCTCCGCGGCAAGTTCGCGGACATCGGATTCCTCCTCCTCAATCTCCTCTGGTTCCTGGCTCCATTCCTGCTCTTGCTGCGACACCTGTCTCTCACAGACATCCAGCACCTCCTCCGCTCTCCAACCTCGCGAACCTTTCCGCTGTCCCAGGGGCGGCAAGCGACCTCCCGTCCCGGGGATGTGCGTTTTCCATGCGGGTGGGAGCAGCACAAACTCCGTGGCCGGATAACTGCGGTTGCTGAATCCTTCCGGTCCTTCCAGCCATACCTGCCCTGCTTCCACGCTAGCCACGCGGTACACCTCCCGCGGTTCCCCTGCCTCTCGCCCCGCACTGGGAAAGGGGCCGAAATATACCAAGTGGCCCTCCTTGATGGGCCCATGGTTCAGCCGTCGGTTCGCCGCGTCACATCCGCGCCAGGCAGAAACGGAGCCCCTTAGCCGCGCCTCTGCCCGCATGGCCTTGGTCCTCTCACAACGCTCGCGGAACCATTCCGCGACCTCCTTGTCCTTTTCCTCCTCCGAGAGCTTCTCTCGCTCCTCCGGCGCAAGTGGTAGCCTTAGCGGTTTCTGGGGCATGCCCATTGCCGCACGCGGTGGTTGTCCGAAGAGTAGCATGTGGGGTGAGAAGGAGGTTGCTCGGCTGGGTGTCGTGTTGATGAAGTGAGCCGTTTTCTTTAGCTTCTCAGTCCAGCTGCTACCCTCCGCGGTTGCCACTGCCCTCTCCAGTATGTCATGCACCCGCTCCACTTGCCCTTGTGACTCTGGCCGGTACCGCCCGGAGTGCACATGGCGGACCCCCCACTCCTCCAGTTCCTCTTTGAAGGCCCCCATGAATTCCGTGCCGTTGTCGTTGTGCACCACGCTGCAGCCACCAAAGCGATAAAAATTTTCCTCGCGGATGAACCTTGCCGCGGTGGCTGAACTCTTGTTTGGCACAGCGCGGACCCAGAGGTTCTTTGTGAAGTGGTCCACCGCTGCAATCCAGTATCGGTTCCCTTGGTCGCGGTGTGCGCGGGGGCCGTGGAAGTCGATGATAATCTTTTCCAGCGGTTCACCGATAGGGGAGGGCTGGAACAGCGGCTGGTCCCGCGGTGTGGTTTTCCGCGCTCGTTCGCAGGGGGCGCAATGCTGTACCACGTCTTTGATGATAGCCGCCAGGTTCGGTACGTGGATGATGGGCGTCAGGCGATCCTTCAGTGCCTGCACACCAGTATGGTGGTGGCGGTGGTAAGCCTCCACAACTGCCTTTTGCAACGTTGGTGGGGGCACCCACAAGACACGCAGAGTTATTCTCCATAGACGACCGTCCTCCCATGCATACTGCTCACACAGACGGGCTAGGTCGTCTTTTTTCCTCCGGTCGAATTCCACGCCCAGCCGTGTTTCCAGATCCGCGTACACCTTCTACGCCTCCGCCTTCTGCTGTTCCTTGCTGCTGGCGCGGAGAAGGATGTGGGTGGTCTGCTAGATCCGCCAGTCCTGCGTTTCCATGGGCCCCTTCCTCCCTGCTTTCTCTGTTACTGCTTCCCCCGGCTTCCGCTTCGTTTCTGGTATTCTTGCCGGCAATCCGTGCGCTCGCCTCCCATCCTGCTCCGCTTTCATCACCTCAAACTTCTTGCGGTTCTCTTCATCATAAACCGGTGGCTCTCTGTCCCAAGGATCAGGTGCAGGGAAGAGCCGAAGGATTCCGACCGCTCGAAGCTCTCCTTCATCCCACTGCTCTCGCAGCCTGCTCTCAGCGGGGCTGCTCGGGCGTCTGCCGCGTCCACCAGCGCGGTGCAGCTCAATCACCTCCTCCTTCCTGTGTGGAGCCGCTCCTGGAGCTCGCATTAATCCCTGGCTGCGTGTGAGGGGCTGTTCCTCTTCCGAATCTCCCGGTGACTCACTGATTTCGGAAACCACCATCACCGCCTCTTTCTCCGCGCGTCCCCTCCTTTCCGGCCCCTTACGTGCAACTGCTGTCGCGGCCTCGCCCAAGACAGGCCGCAGTGGAGCCGGCACCATCTCCGCTGGCATGTGGACTTTGCAGAGTACTGCCATCAGAAGTTCTGCTACCTGCGCAGCCTCCCGCTGGGCCTCCGCCAACTGTTCCGGAGTTACGCCGGGGCTGGGGCCTTCGTGTACCCGAGGTTGTTTCTCTTTCCGTGGCTCCGCGACCGCTTCCTCTTCCGCCTTCCTCTTTCCTTTCGGAGCAGGGTTTGCTTCCTCCGGGAAAGTCTGCGCTAGCTCCTCAGTTCGTTTGGTGTCTGCCGGCGTTGTTGTTCTGGTCTGGCTCAGCGTTGCTGCTGCTTTCCGCACCACTGCCGCCGCTCGGGCCTGAAGTTGTGCCTTCCGCCGGAGGGAGCCGGCGGGTGGCTCCGGGCGGTAGCGCTTGACGCCAGCCTTGTACCTCTTCCACATCTTCTCTTCTGCTGCTCCTGCGTGCCTCGCCGCGGCCCTATCTACTGTTGCTTCCCTTGCTGCCTCTGTCGCTGTGCTACTTGCCCCTACTCTGGCCGCCTCCGCGGTTGCCCGTGTTTCTATTGCTACCACCGTGGCTGCTGCTCATGCTACCTTGTCTGTTGCTGCTGCCGCTGCCTCCACTGCCGCTTCTGCTGCTGCTGCTGCCTCTGCCTTCGCTTTTGCCGCTTCTGCTGCTGCTGCTGCTGCCTCTGCCTCCGCCGCTCCTGCTGCTGCTACTGCTGCCTCTGCCTCCACCGCTCCTACTGCTGCTGCTGCTTCCCCCATGATTTCCCTTATGAGTTCTTCTGCAGCTTCCTTGTCTGTCTTAGCCACCGCCTCCCGTTCCTTAGCCAATTGGGCCTCCTTCTCCGCGGCCTCTGCGGCCACCCGTTCTGTCTCGGCTGTCTCTTCCTCCCATTCCTTCCGCAGGCGTTCCTGCATCTGCTGCAACTGAGGGGAGGGCTGGGTGTATTCGCGAGCCTCCTCCACCTCCGCATCCCTCCTGCTCTTGTCCTCTCGGCATACTTCCGCTGCCTCCTTGGCCCAGTGTCGCACCTCTTCTTGCTTGAGATTCAGTCCCTTTCCTCGAACCACGGTCCAGTGTGCCTCCGCAACCGCTGCCGCTACCCTGGTGCGTATCACATTCTGGAGCGTCAGCGTCCANTGTCTCGGCTGTCTCTTCCTCCCATTCCTTCCGCAGGCGTTCCTGCATCTGCTGCAACTGAGGGGAGGGCTGGGTGTATTCGCGAGCCTCCTCCACCTCCGCATCCCTCCTGCTCTTGTCCTCTCGGCATACTTCCGCTGCCTCCTTGGCCCAGTGTCGCACCTCTTCTTGCTTGAGATTCAGTCCCTTTCCTCGAACCACGGTCCAGTGTGCCTCCGCAACCGCTGCCGCTACCCTGGTGCGTATCACATTCTGGAGCGTCAGCGTCCAGCATTTTTCCATGGCTTCCATCTAGCATCCCTCAGGTACCTGGGTGTCAACAAGCCGCGATCTTTCTTCTTGCGGGTACTCAACGCTCCATCTGGCATAGACAAGGTTGAGCAAATATCCCCACCTCCATTCGTCTGCCGCGGATCTTTGCCGCGGTGCCTCTGCCGATCCGGGTGCTTGGTCATTCACATGGTACAGGATGAGGGCTCTGGCCCTCTCCTGGAGCAGGTGCACGTACCGTCTCTCTGGACTGCTCCGCTGGTCCTTCCGCGCCCTGTTCCACCACACTCGAGCGGCTTCCAGTGACAGGTCCACCCGCTCGGTGTCCAGTAGTTCCGCGACGCCAGTCATGTCACTGGCCACTCCTGGTTTGATGCTTAGGCTATCCCGCAGTGCCAAAACAAGGCGCTCTGCACCTGCTGTCTCCAGCAGGAGCACCTGCCTCTCGTGCACTCCGAGGGCCAGCACCCCCGTGGCTGCTCCCTTTAGTACCGTCTGCCACATTTTGCCGAACAGTGAATCCTCGAATTCCGCGCGGATCACTTCCAGAATCTCTGTCAGCAGCTGGAGCATGACGCTCCTTACTACTTCAAGCAGCAGGGTTTCCTTGGGCTGCTCCCCGCTGTCCCCCGAGCTTTCCTCGAGGTACGTTCTCGCCCCTTCCATCACCGTTCCTGTGCCCAGCAGGGGACGTGCGGGTTGCCGAGTTGGACTACCGCGCGAGGTCGGCGGCGAGTGAGAGAGTGCCGTCGTGGCCGGGGAGGGGACTGGGGTAACCAGGGTTCGAGCTTCCTCTCGCGGGCTTGGTGTTGGGGTGGCGGTTGTTCTTGCTGCTGCCTGCGTGGCTCCTACCGCTGGCTCCATGCGCCTGAAGGACCGCGTCGGTGTGCTTGTGGCCGGGCCTTGTCGCAACGGGCCTGGTGATTTGGCCACAGGTGGCGTGACCTGCGTTGGTGTTCGTTCCGCAGGACTGGACCGCGGTGGGATTGTCGCTGCTGGTCTTGTGGTTGGTGTCAAGGTCATCCCTGCGGCCGGGCTGGGCCGCGGTGAGGCCGCAGCCGCTGCTGGGGTGGCCTTCACCGGTGTTGGCGGAGTTCTCGTCACCGAGCCAGGTCGGGACACGCCTGTTGCAGCCATAGGTGGTGCTGGTGTCCTTGCAGGTGCGGTCCTTGTCGTGGGGCCCTGCCGCGGTAGAGCCGCTGTTCCCGTTGGTGGTGTTGGTGTCCGTGCTAGGCGGTGCCCCGCACCCGTGTTAAGAGCAGGGCGGCGTAGCTGCCACCGGGAGGATCCACCCCCCCGCGACGAAGGCGCGGTCCCCGTGCCTTGATTGCATGCCATGTCGGATGTTCCGCGGGCGAGAGCCCAGCTGCGCGTTATCCGCCAAGTTTGTTGGGCGCCGGTGAGAGCTGAGTAAAAAGTGGAGAGGACCGTGCTCGGAGTTGGTCGATGCAAGGTAAAGAGCGGGGTGAATGATCGAATGCCGGAGCTGGAAATGAGACTGAGGATGCCTGCACCGATCAGTATATCTGCTTGGCGCGGCGCGAGCCAGTCCGCCGCGAGCAGAATATCGTACGTGCGGACATCGCAAACCTGGACGGTTTGTGCCGCATGTACATTCGCCACCTGTATGGGGAGGCCCGCAATTTGGCCGAGCGGCGCGTCGATGTCGCCGGTGGAGATAGAGAAGCGGAGTCGAGAGGGTTGGATGAGGTGCTGCATGTGGAGCGAGCGGACCATCCGGAGCGCAATCGTTCTATGGATGGCACCGGTGTCCACGATGGCCACGAACTTGCGGCTACATATCCACACGTAACACCACGCCACGTGGACATCGGAGGGTGGGGGCGGTGTGGGGGTGAGGGCCGCGGGTGCCCAGGTGCGTGATGCACGTGCAGTGGCACCGCGTACACTAGAGTGGGTGAGAATGATGCTGCGGGATAACAGGCGGATGCCGGTCAGGCTGTCTCGCGTGCATGAGAGGCGGATGCCAAGAGGGGAAAGGGAGGTATTGTGAGTGTTGAAGAGGGCGCGGAGACTTTCTGCAGACTCAGGGGAGTGGAGGAGGAAGTCTACCAGAGTGAGGGGATGGCGGTTCTCAAGAAGTGTTGTGGCGGGAGCAGGAGAGTGTGGTTCGCTCAATGGGGAAGTCTGTGGTGGAGCAGTACACGTTCTCGAGGCTCGCGGGTTTGCATGTCGTGGGGGAATATGAGGAGCAATTTCCTCCAACGTCCAACCGCGGATGGTAGGGTTGTACCTGCGAGCAAGCTGCAGGCCAGACACGGAGATGGCTGGTAGAGTCTCCGCGACGGTCCACTCCGCAGCAGGATCGAGCTCATTCAAGAGTTGCAAGGCGACCTCCTGTTCCTCCTCGTCGAATTCTCTTGCCACTCCCTCCCATTCTGCCTCAGTGGGTGGAGGTGGTGTTCCGACATCTGGAACAGGTCGTGCATCATTTGGAGGTGCCTCCGCTATGATAGGGTGGTGTCTGGCCAGGGTCTGGCCACCCAGTGCGCGGAAGTCGGCTCAGGGCATCCGCGTTGCGGTTTGCAAGTGCAGGCTGGTACTTGATCTTCATGTTGTAACCCTGGAGAAGAAGTGCCCACTTGGCTAGGATGCCCTCATGGTTTTGAGTAGTTAGGAGCCACTGCAGCGCCTGATGGTCTGTGAAAACCGTGAACGGCTTGCCATTCTTGATGTAATCGCGGAAGTGTTGGAGTGCCCAGAGGACAGCCAGGCATTTGCCCTTCACCGGAGGGTACTTCCGCTCCCCTTCAGTGAGGGCACGACTGGCGTAGGCAATCACCTTCTGTGTGGGTTCCTGCACCGTCTGGGAGAGGATGGCCCCAAGCCCGTCCCGCGACCAGTCGGTGGTGATGGAGAATGGGAGGTTGAA
>SZWC01004281.1:164142-177522 GCA_023375785.1 Penium margaritaceum
ACTTCAGTTGAAGCTTGAGATACAAGTGCACGTGTCTCTCCCTACCCTTGCTGTCCCTTGCATGACCTGTGTGTCAACCAGCCAGACCCGTGCTGTCAGGCTAGCAAGCAGAAAGGCTAGGAAGCTTCCTGGAATCTTCTCATGGTATCAGAGCAGGCGAGCCAGTGCTCGTCATGCTGCGCAGCAGAGACGCAGCAGCTGCAGCAGCAGTGAGCAGCAGCAGTGGCAGCAGCCCACAGCAGTAGCAGCAGGTCCTGGTTGGACCCATCACCACCCTGAGTCGCTTGAAGCAACAAGAGCACGCAGCGACGCATATGCCATCATCCTGATGCATCAGAAACCGCAACGGCAGGTTCGTGCTGCAGCTGCAGCGTGCCACAACGGCTTGAGGCCGTTGGAGCCCTTGCGCGCAGCAACAGCCGGTCCGAGGCCGCCCGTGTGGCGACTTGGAGCCGCAAACCGGGCGAGCAACAGCACCATCAGTGAGCAACAGCAGCAGTGGCGGCCGTGGCCACTCAGGCACCAGAGGCACCAGTACCTTTTGTAGGTGCTGACTCCAGCCGTGCAGCTTCCTGGAAGCCGCACGGACGTGGAGGAGCCGCAGACGCAAATGACGTCAGCCGCCATCCTCTCTTCACTCGCCTGTGCCGGACTCAAATAGCCACCAAAAGTTGCGCGCTATGGCTCGTTGGAAAGCTTAGATCTCAAGCTTTCCATCGCGCCCTTTCTCGCCTCATTTGGAGCTCTGTAGCCTCCAGCATTCACCGTTCCGCATCACTGATTTGAATTTTTCATTTTTTCGGCCTGAGCACAAAATCAGGTCGTTTTGGCCTTTTTCCCCACTTTTTGAAGACAAACATTTCACCATTGTCTTCAGCATCCTCAGAAGCCTCTGTGGTCCAAATTTCGCTTCATTTGGACAACCTTCAATTTTTAGTGGTGAAAATTTAAATTTTTAAACTTTCAGCACTTAGCCGATTTTTTTGTCAGAAGGTCGACTTTTCTCAATGTCCTAAATCGGCGAGAAACGCTGACGGTTCTGCGTTCGGACGACTTTTGCACCGCCTCAGCATGGAGCCAAGCAGCTCCAAGGGCAAGGAGCTGGAGGACACCATCACAAGCGAAGGTCGCAGCCCACGCTCAAAGGCGATTGACTTCCTGCTGGTGGAGCAGTCGTCACTTCGCCAGCGCCAGGATGAGCAGTCAGCGACGCTGCGACAGATCCGCGATGCCTTGGTCTCTCTGTCTGGGACACCGGGACATCAGCCCAGGAGAGAGAGAGAGGCAACCTCATCGGCCCAGGAGTCTGCTGGCCCCACTGCCGCCCCTGCGCAGAGACGAGAGTCCATGGTCGAGGAGTGGGATCAGGCGCCACCTCCAACTGGGGAGGACGCCCTTCGCCGGCTGATGGAGCAGATGAGGAGCCTGCGCATTGAGACACCGGCGCCCAGTCCGAGGGGACAGCAGCAGCAGCAGCAGCAGCAGACCGACCCGCGTCAGGTCTCCGGTGCCGCTGGAGGAGCAGCGTTGATGCCTTTCATGCCCTTCCCACGCCCGCTCCTAGCACCACCAGAGGTCCAGCTCCCCACGGAGCGACGACCTAAGGACTTCGAGACTTCCCCGCCTCGCTACGACAGCAAGGCGGGGTTTGACTGTTGGGAGGNCAAGGATGGCAAAATCTGGTCAGAGAGTGAGGCAATAGTTTTGGCCTCAATTGGATGGGAATTAACACTTGATCAAGGCTCACAAGCAGTGGCATTTTATAGCCACTGATCTAAGCTTTCCAGAACACCAAAGCATGCCAGATTTGGAGCTTCCTAGCAGATTCTATGGCTTCTAGAGTGCTCCTTGGTAGGCTGTCCTTTTCCCACCTAGGAAGGCATCCCTTCCCTCCTCTAGAAGCTTCTGCCCCTTCTTAGATTCCTCAGCTTGCTTCTAGTTGGAGGGAAGGTGTCCAGAAGACCAAGACACCTCTAGATGCCTTGTAGGACAAGTCACCCCTTCTAGAAGGTGTGCCACCTTCCTGGACCCTCACCTGGCCTTCTAGAAACTTAAAGAGGAACTCTAGAGGTTGAGCTAGCTTCCTGGCATCTATTTTCCACCTCCCTTGAGGCAGGGCAGAATTTCATCTTGTGGGACTTGAACCCGGGCCCCTGCCTCTAGAGGTGGACACCATTAACCACTAAGCCACTAAGGCTTGTCTTTTTGGTGTTCCTTTTTGGAGTCACTCCTGCCATAGTGAGGAGCATCATTCCAACAGGGCAGACTCAGAGGGAGTCTGGCCCTACTACCACAGCCAGTACCAGACGGCTGATCCGCTCCAGTCCCAGACGGCAGCGCGTGCCATGCGTGGACTGCTGTACGCAGTTCCACAGGAGACAGTGGTCGACTTCTGCCCCTTCCTGGGCGCGCCTGGGACAAGAGCAGGCGCAGACCCGCGCCGCGGCTGGGAGCTGGCGCTGACTCTTTTTGCAGCAGAGACTCACGCAACCCGGTCAGCGCGCCTTCACGAGTTCCACTCCCTTCATCAGGGATCCTCGGAGTCAGCAGCTGATTATTGGCGTCGGGCCATGCGCCTGTACACTCGTCTAGGCACCGGAGGCGGCTCTCAGCTCTGGGCGCTGGACACCATCATGCTGGGAGTGCGCCCCGAGCTCACTGACACCTTCTCCCGCCTCGACCAGGACGTCCTCGCGTCCATGTCCGACACCCTGCAGCTGTTGCCCTGGGCGCAGCGGTACTTCATCCAGGTCGCGACAGCTGACGAGGCAGCCCGCGCGCATCGGCAGGGCGCCATGGCCGCAGCAGCAGTGGGAGCGACGTCCTCTACGCCTTCCACACCGTCGTCCACCTTCACCCCCACCAGCTCCACCTCTGCCTCTCCCNGGCACCGGAGGCGGCTCTCAGCTCTGGGCGCTGGACACCATCATGCTGGGAGTGCGCCCCGAGCTCACTGACACCTTCTCCCGCCTCGACCAGGACGTCCTCGCGTCCATGTCCGACACCCTGCAGCTGTTGCCCTGGGCGCAGCGGTACTTCATCCAGGTCGCGACAGCTGACGAGGCAGCCCGCGCGCATCGGCAGGGCGCCATGGCCGCAGCAGCAGTGGGAGCGACGTCCTCTACGCCTTCCACACCGTCGTCCACCTTCACCCCCACCAGCTCCACCTCTGCCTCTCCCACTTCCTCCCCTGCTACTCCGACAGCCACTGCAGCAGCCGTGAAGGGGAAGAAGGGGAAGAAGAAGAGGGGACCACAGCAGCCTTCCGATGGTACCGAACAGGCGGTCCGCTGCCACAACTGCGGCAGACCTCATCGCTACACTGAGTGTCAGCAGGAGCTGGACTGGGCGAGGATCACCCGCGGTCTTCAGGCAGCCCACGAGGAGCAGATCCGCACTGGAGCAGCAGCCCGTGCCGCAGCGACCTCGGGGGCAGCACCGGCGGCAGATCCTCCGCCATCCGGGGGGAGTACCACGCCGGACCCGAGGGACCAGACCATCGCGGAGCTACATCGACTGCTGGCACTTCGCTCACAGGGAGGTGCGAGTGTGCTGTCACAGCCGGGTGGTCCACAGACTGACTGTCCATCTGTGTTTGTGGCACGTGGTCGTACTTGTGGGGGGGCTACGTCGCCTGGTGAGGATGAGTCTAACAGCACAAAGTGGTTGAATGAGTCGCATCGTCGTGCATTGTCCCGCTGTCTTGCCACACCTGCTGAGCGTCCAGCAGAGGCAGCGTGCTCCGCTGCTCGTTGTACCGTGACCACCACAGGTCGTGAGGCAAGTGGCCACTGGATCATTGACTCAGAGGCCACTCACCACATGACCTGCGACCGTACCGCCTTTGTCGTGCTTGGTCCTGTTGGGTCTGTTCGGTCAGTGCGGCCAGGTTCTGGGCAGTCACTACCTGTTCAGGGGACAGGGGTCGTACGGTTCGATGGTCCGTCTGGTCCCGTGTATCTTTCTGACGTGCTTTTCGTGCCTGATCTCGAGCTCAGCCTGCTCTCTGTCTGTGCCTTCACGAGGATGGGTCTCTCTGTTCATCACTCCATTGATGATGCCACGATCACTGCACTTGACACTTCCACGGTTGTGTTGCGTGCCTCTATTTTGGATGACCTGTATTGCATCGTGCGTTGCTCTGCTCCTGACTCTTCCCCTTGCTCATCTGCCCGCGTCTTTGTCACGGGAGTGTTGTCTCCTGACCACCAGCGCCTGTTACATCGGCGCCTGTGTCATGTGAGCACGGACACTGTGTCCAGGCTCATTCGTACACAGCCCGCTCTCGGTCTTGACGCGGCTTCCTTCGAGAAGCCGCCCAAGACCGACTNGGGTCTCTCTGTTCACCACTCCATTGATGATGCCACGATCACTGCACTTGACACTTCCACGGTTGTGTTGCGTGCCTCTGTTGTGGATGACCTGTATCGCATCGTGCGCTGCTCTGCTCCTGACTCTTCCCCTTGCTCATCTGCCCGCGTCTTTGTCACGGGGGTGTTGTCTCCTGACCACCAGCGCCTGTTACATCGGCGCCTGTGTCATGTGAGCACGGACACTGTGTCCAGGCTCATTCGTACACAGCCCGCTCTCGGTCTTGACGCGGCTTCCTTCGAGAAGCCGCCCAAGACCGACTGTCTGTTCTGCGCTCAGGGCAAGATGCATCGATGCACCTACCCTGCCTCCGTCACTCGCGCGCAGCGTCCCCTGGAGCTTGTCCACTCAGACCTCCTCGGACCTCTCCCTGTCGAGTCTGTCGCTGACCGTGGTCGGTATGTTCTTACCCTCACGGATGACTTCACCCGCATGCGGTGGGTCTACTGCCTCCGCCACAAGAGTGATGCCGCTCTAGCCGTGCGCTTGTGGCTTGTGATGGCCGATCGTCAGTCTCGTCACTCCCTCCACACCTTCCGCTCTGACCGTGGCGGTGAATATCTCGGTGAGCTGACCACTCACTTCGTCGAGCTTGGTATCTGTCACCAGCTCTCGGCCCCTGCTACGCCACAGCAGAACGGTGTGTCCGAGCGCTGGAACCGCACCATGGAGGACGCGATTTGCGCCATGCGCGCTGAGTACGGTCTCCCGGAGTCCTTCGCCTTTGAGGGCTTCGCCTACATGACGTGGGTCTGGAACCGCCTCCCGCATGGTCCCTTGCCGGACCATGTCACGCCGTATGAGCTCTGGTTCGGTCACCGTGCGGACCTCAGGCTTGCTCGCGTCTGGGGTTCCTTGGCCTGTGTCTGGTACACCGAAGACGAGCAGGGGTCCAAGGTCTCTCCGCGCGGCCGGATGTGTGCCTTCCTCGGTGTCTCCTCGCGCTCCAAAGCGTGGCGTTTCTGGGATGCGGGTCGCCACCGCATCGTTGAGTCGCGCGACGGGTTGTTTTTTGAGGCACTGTCGTACCGCGACCTGTCTGCCATTCTCACCCAGGCAGCGTCTCACGTTCCCACCTGTGAGGCCTCTCGTCGGATGGGGGAGTCTACCCCACAGGGTAAGTCCACCTGCGCCTACCGCGACTGCCTCGCCCGCACCTGCAACGCCTGCTTCGTCCGCACCTGCAGCGCTTGCTTCGCCCGCACTTGCAGCGCCTGCTTTGCCCGCACTTGTAGCGCCTGCTTCGCCCGCACCTGCAGCGCCTGCTTTGCCTGCCGGGGCTGCACCTGCCGCCTCTTCACCTGCAGCGCCTGCCTCACCCGCGCCCACCGCGACTGTCTCGCCCGCGCCTGCCGCAACCGTCTCGTCCGTGCCTGCAGCGCCTGTTTCACCCGTGCCTGCCGCGCATGTCTCGCCCATGCCTGCAGCGTCTCCAGAGACAGCACCTGCCCTCCCTGTGCCAGAACCGTCGGTCAGCTCAGACTCGGGCTACTCCCGTGGACCAGGTGGACGTCTCCGCCCACTGGCCTCACGAGCACCTTCGACTGCGGTTGCGCCACCCAGACAACGCATGCGCAGCGTGCACAGTGGTGACCCTGGCACAAAGGCTCTCGGCCTAAGTGTCCAAGGTACCTACACGGAGGTGCACCCAGCTTGTCCCATAGGGCACCAGCTGATCGCTGACGAGCACGAGGCTGCACAAGCAGCTGCCGCTGACCTAGTTGCGGTCCGTCCGACCCATGAGGCATGTGTCCTGGCCACCCGAAGCTCCCCTTTGACGGTCCCTGATCCAGACACGTTAAAGGAGGCTCTCTCAGGAGAGGATACTAAGCAGTGGCGGGCCGCCTGTGAGGACGAGCTCAGGGCCATCCGGGAGCACGGAGTCTATGAGCTGGTGGATTGTCCTGAGGGACGGAAGGTCGTGCAGGCCAAGTGGGTCTTCCGCAAGAAGGTGAAGCCTGACGGCTAACTGGACCGCTATAAGGCCCGCTTGACTGCCAAGGGATTCTCTCAGGTTGAGGGGATCGACGTTACTGACACCTTTGCCCCTGTTGGCCGCATGACCACAGCTCGCGCGCTGCTTGGTGTGGTCGCTCACCATGACTGGGAGCTGCACCAGATGGATGTGAACAATGCGTTCCTCCACGGCACCTTGGAGGAGGAGATCTACATGGTCCAGCCACCTGGGTTTGAGGTCGAGGGCAACAAGGTCTGGCGCTTCTGCAAGGCCTTGTATGGCCTGAAGCAGTCGCCCCGGTGCTGGAACCGAGAGATCACTCGCACCCTCACTCAGGCCGAGTACGTCCAGAGTGATACCGACCCGTCACTTTTCATCCGACGGACAGCCGAGCACCTCACTGCCATTCTGGTGTATGTGGACGATCTCCTGATTGCGTCTCCTTCACTGGAGGCCGTGAAGGAGGCCAAGGCGGTCCTGCAGGCCGCCTACAGGATGAAGGACCTTGGTCCAGCGCCTGTTTTCCTCGGGATGGAGATTGTGCGTGATCGTCGTCGACGGACACTCCTCCTCCATCAGGCATGACATGCACAGGTTGTGGGGGAGCGGTTTGCTGACCTCCTTGGCACTGTTCCCGCCGCCTCGTCACCCATCACTCCCGACGGGCAGGACGCCCTGAAGGTGACAGACCCAGCCGATCTGGGCGAGACTGTGGACGTGACCCTGTACTTGCGCATCATTGGCTCACTGATGTACTTGGCCACGACCACGCGTCCCGACATTGCGTTTGCTGTCAACCTACTCGCACAGTTCAGTCAGTCCCCTCGGGCTCGTGCTCTGCACGCAGCTTTGCAAGTCGTCCGATATGTGGTCTCCACACCCTATCACGGTCTCTGCTTTCGGAGACAGTGCTCGGTTGTGGTAGATGGCTACACCGACAGCGACTGGGCATGGAGTCCTGATGGACGCAGCCAAACGGGTTACGTATTCTTGCTTGGTGGCACCGCTGTGTCTTGGCGCAGCGGCAAGCAGGGGTGCATTGCTCGCAGCTCCTCAGAGGCTGAGTATGTTGCTCTGGGCGCTGGCGCCGCTGAGGCGGTGTGGCTGCAGCGGTTGTTCCAGTGCTTGGGTCAGTCCATGCCTACCATCATCCTCCGATGCGACAACCAGAGTGCTCTCGCGATCGCTGAGAACTCTGGTGTGTTCCACGCACGCACGAAGCACATCGCTGTCGAGTATCTTTTCGTGCGCGATCTGGTGGAGCGGCAGTTGATCTCCATCGTCTGGGTGGGTACAGACTTGCAGCGCGCTGACTTCCTGACCAAGGCACTGGCACGTGGGAAGTTCCTCGGGGCTGTTCGTTCCGTCGGATTGCGACCCCTGTCCGAGAGTGGGTGATTGTCCGAGTCCCTGTTGAGCACTCTGTGTTCCATCGGCACGCGTTCTGCACATGTATGGAAATGCGTACCATCGAGTCATGGGGGACTGTTGTGATGTTGTCAGTCATACATAGTTGTACAATTGGTTGTGACCACTCGGCCGTGTCCATGCTCGTGCAGATCCTTGAGGCGGACCCAGCTGGAGACAGAGTTCCCTGAGGTGATGCTCCACCCGCTGGAGGCAGCCTGGCAGCCTATCCAGTGTACCAGAGGGCTCCCACAGCCCACGGACTACGTTTGGAGGTCTTCAGGATTTTCTCGGTGGACAGCCCTGCCAGGCTGATTTACATGTTTGTTTTCTTACACTCTCCGGCTGTTCCCGGACGTAGGCATGTGACCAGTCGTTGTGTCTGTCTTTTCGTCGTGCATCCGTAGGATCAGACGGCGCTCCGTTTGGACGCTTGTGCGCAGAATTATGGCCAAAACAGTGGTTTTGGGCCGGTTCAGGTTTGACAGGCACCGCCGTGTGCGCCACCCGCTGTGAGCCACGGTGGCTATTTATGTTGTGGACCTGTCATTTGTTATCTCTCTCTGCATTAACTTCAGTTGAAGCTTGAGATACAAGTGCACGTGTCTCTCCCTACCCTTGTTGTCCCTTGCATGACCTGTGTGTCAACCAGCCAGACCCGTGCTGTCAGGCTAGCAAGCAGAAAGGCTAGGAAGCTTCCTGGAATCTTCTCACACACTTGTCACTCGACAATCGACCCAACAACACCAACTATGCCTAATTCGTAACTAGACACTTGAATACCGTACTGTCACTTGTATACCACTAAAATAACTATTATCCTTCGTCCACTATGGCACATATTAAATTTCTTTGCCCATGGATGTATCACTCTCAAAATTACGAAAATCCTGTTTATCAATGCACAATTGTTACATAAAACTGCAGTAAGAAAACTATTCAAATGCTTACACAACGCGGTCCATTAGAAATGAGAGACCATGTTGCCATGCTGCATCGAGATGGCAACGTGGAGACTTGCCCACGTAAATAAGGTGAAGGGGCAGCTCAACCCCTATACGACTACGCGCGGAACTTGTTGCCAAGATTGTACGCAGTCCTCTTGGTGACGACTTGCCTTCAGGAGGACTGCCGCGCGAGGTGCGAAGAGTGGTAGGGGCGCAACGTCCCTCCAACGTTATGAAGTTCACGTTTTGACATTCGAAGTTGAGGGGACAGACCATGGAGCTGAACAAACATTCGACCATTATCTAACTCATAATTAACAAAAATGCTTATAGACGGAGCAGGGTAGATATTACTAGGCCAGAAATTATATGCGAACATAACTGTCACTTAATTGGATTCTAGAAAATAGGCAAACATAAAAGAAAGCATGGTATATATGTTTGATCATTTCGACACTCGTCATCATAGTACACTTACCGCTGGCTATTAATTGTTGAAGTGTCACACATTCTAAAACGTGTTATGCCTTCCCACTACTACATGTTCACCATCTACGCTCCATTCGGCATAACACAAACAGGCCCTTGTAATTTCACACGAACAATCAAAGTTTTGTTGCGTGATGCACCCAGAAATTTTGAGGTTCGACGGTCGAATAACGTTGAACCTCGAAGAAGATTTTGCGAATGTCGACTATCATACTCACCCGTATTCCAAGAAGAAAAGGAAACCTTGACTTTGATGAACGAATAAATACAACAATAAGATGTCATGAAAAGAGCTTTGTTCGCGGTATATATAGGAATTTCTTATATTCCCCTCGTGGTGATGATGTAGTTGTTTTTCATACAAAATGGGAAATCGTGGCGTTCTTTGCGCCAAAATCGTAAGGAGTGGCATATAGGAACCTGAGTTCGAAGTAGTGGTGAGAGAGATTACCCATGTCCGAAGACGTGGTATATTGGAAATTTCCCGAACCCCAAAGAAAAACACTCTTCGACACGAACCGGCTTTCTGGTCTTTCGCTTGGAGGAGGTGCGTTTGTGGATGAAGACTGCAGGCTCGGTTTCACCGACGTAACCAGCAGTAAGAACTAAATGCAAACGCCTTCTTTGTCCAGTGAGTTCACCGATGGAAAGGAGCTGAGTGGCGGCATAGGTTGGTTTCGTGGCAAATCGCAGTATTTTAAAAGGAGAATCATACTTGAACAACGTGAAATGCACGTGGCTGGCCCCAAACTTGCAGCCACATCACCCTAAGAAGATCTCCAGGCCACGAAGTGTGCTGCACAGCCAATCGACGTTCGGAAACCTCAACGACTGCAGCCTGGCGTGCGTGTCCTTGTGCGCGAGCAGCCACATTTCGAAGCAGTTCGAAAAGCGACCTCGCAAGAGTTGGTTTGTAGGAAAGAAAAAACAATCAAGCCGACACAGTGAACCCTCGTGAGCATGAGTAGTTGGATCAATGACCTGCGTATTCAAACGCGACAAAAAATCTGTGTTGTCGTGTGGAGAATAGAGAGGGGCACCCAAAAGACTGTATCTCTACGTGGCTCAAAACAGACGACGACACGACATTTCTGTGACCGGGGAAGCCACGACGAGTTGTTCCAAACCACTCAACATTCTAGTCAACGGTTGCATCCGTGTTGTACATAGGGTGCGCCTGGTAGTCATTGGTTTCCGTGGTTCGTCTAATTCCTTCGACCTGCGGCTGTTTGCTTGAATTTCTTGGTTGGAATATCGAGTTTTCCACGTGGAAACCCGTTTTTACATGTGTCATCCAGCACATGTGTCAGCCGTGCTCGCCTGTATCCGCCGTCCGTTCGCCTCCATCTCGACCTGAGCTTCCGCAGGCCTATGCCCATGCAATTCTCGATGGCATGGGACACATCGCCCCGCACCATGGCCTATCCACGCGTCCCTTCGAGCCTCGCTTGGCTCGTGCACGACCGTCAACGCACGGTCCAACCACGATACACCTTGGTTGGACCGTGGTAGGACCGTGGTTGGACCGTGGTTGGGTCCTCGCTCCTCCCTCGCTACCCGTTCCGCTGGCTGTCACCCTGCCCCGTCGCAGGTATCCCATTCCGCCGCCCATCGCCCTAACCCTTCGCCCTCATCCTAGGTCCTGTTTGGAATAGGTCTCATAGGATTGCAGTTCGCACTCTTTTGCTGGTGGACCGTGGTCCGACATGCAAACCTGCAAAGCATTGCATGAGAAAAGTCTTATCCGGGAGGAGTGCATTGCTAAAACTGCAAGGGGCTCGACTTCAATCATCCCAGACGTCCAAACAGCCACGCTCACCGAAGGGCCGCACACAAACCTGCGATTTGCATTGAGGCCGGGAATAGCAATTCGATGCGACCTCTCCAAAACAGAGCCCTAGTTAAGTTTTTTCCGCAAATTTCGTCGATGTAGCTGAAAATTGCAGATCCCAACCACGCTTGACAAGGGAGCAACGTCGAAGCCTCCGATTTCGCTGGTTCCGTGGTTAAGTTCGACCAACCACGGAAACCGACAACTACCATGCGCACCCATAGTTGACGTGTTCACATGCACTTCCCCATACTTACCTGGACGGGGTCAATGGGTGATCAGGAAGGCCCATGGCCTAGGGACGGGCCTCCCATTGCACTGCGGTTGGCCCAACCCTAAGACGCTGAAACTCCCGGTGATCTACGTCATAATTTCTGGCAGCGGGGGCTCGCGTTCGCGCGGACCCTACCACAAGAAGAAAATGAAATGGGAAGACCAAAATGTCTGCTCAGATCCCGGGCAGGTAACATCCTTCTATTATCAGACACCGCTCCTACGACGTATCATGTCTGCACAACCAGAAATGACCCTTTACCACCCAGCGAGGAGAGGAAATAGCAGGCGAGTCTATATGCGGCATATGGTCGCTGAATTCTGCTGCTGCTTTCTTTATTGTCCTTTCTTTCGATTTTGTCATGTTTCAGGGACTTTGCCATGTCTGGGATAGTTGCATGTTCACGCAAAGGGGATTTGACCTGTGCACTTGATGAGGGCCCTGGAAATCTGGTTGCGATAAATGTTTTGAGAGAAATAACAAAACGATGAAACTTAATAATCGAATTAGTTTTATGACTTTTTTCACGCCCAATTCACTTAAAGTGTGGCAACCTTCAACCTCCCATCACCTGCGGCTCTCATGTGGGTGCAATGTCGACCTCTTTTTCCCCCTGTCACTCATCTCGCCCTCCCTTGCATGTGATCCTTAGCTTGCGAGGGATGGCACACTGTTGCGATTGACAGATGTTACATGATGCTTTTAAATGAGCACCATGACAATGTTAATGTCAATGAAAGTGTTTCCTGAGGAGGCATCAGTGGAACATATGGTGGGGTTGGTGATGGAGAGTGATTAAAGTAGGGTGCGATCACCACGAGTGATGCCATTGGATGGATCTTTGATGGCTTGTACACATTGATTTCCAGCCGTTACTATNGCATTTTTTGGAGGTCGGGAGCAAGAATGATGATGAATCTATAGGTTTTGTGCCTGATGGGTACATTGCCTAGGGATGGGCAAAAACGCTTTGATGAAGGCTGCCGCCTTCACCGGAGGCGGCTGCCTTCAGAGGGATCCAAGAGTACATACAATCTTGCATCGTGCTTCAAGATTTGTACTTCACATTAGGGTAGTGGACGGGCAGGATCTTGTTCTTGAGGTTATATCATTGTGGTGAAGGATGTGTGCTCTTTTTAATATCCTTGTTATTCGTGATAGCTTGCTTTGGAATTGTGTTGTACATTGCCACTTTTCTGTATGAACATCTACCGCTTGCTCTTTGCATGGAACAAAGAGATTTTGACAGTTGAATTGAGGACTTTTGACCAGATTGATATCCCTTTAAGTGTTAGTGGTTGCCAAGCTCATGAAATTAAGCTGAATTGGATAAAATGATGGGTCACTCACTTTGAATGGCAAGGGGTGTTGGTCCATGTTGCAAAAACCCAATTTGAAAGAGAAGACTTTGAATGTAGAAAGCTTTGTGTTGGATGTTTTCCTCTCGCACATATTGCTTCCATTTTAGTAAGTGAGATGTTCTTTTGCAAAAACTTGTCCATGACACTACTATTCTTCCAAGAATACATGAGCATTCAGACTACCCCACTGATTGTTAATTTTCATTATTGTCCTAAAGCTAACTAAGGTTTCTTTCATTTAACACGGGTTTAATACTGGTGGTAATATGTAGCAATTCAATGAAGCAGGACCCGTACTTCTTTAATTTTGACAACCTCTCTTGCTCGACTTCTCCATGCAACGTTACATTGAACAAGCTCTCGATGTTTGGTGAACACTGTCCAATTTTTTTCAGGAACTTGAGACATGCATATCGAACTTCCTCACTTAGTTCAAACATTCAAAAACCCATGCTTCATCTGGACGTTTGAACCACCCGGGGTAGCAAGTTCAAGGTGAATGGACCATAAAGCCGTCTGACTCAACGGAACTTCCACTGTCAGTTTCCCCGTCATCGTCCATCCACGCTACACCTAGCTGCCATTATGGACCGCTACCTACCGATGGTCACCCCCGAGGAGCGCAAGAGGCACTTGGCATCCCCAACTGGCCCACCCCCTCGCGTGGCCCCTCTTCGTCGTCCAGTAGGCCACCCACCAAAAGTCATCAAACTCATCATTGACATCACAGAGGAAGCACCTCC
>SZWC01004282.1:17595-33592 GCA_023375785.1 Penium margaritaceum
CAACTTTGTCAAGGCATTGCGCACAATAGCCACACCGAGCCACCAGTATTCTACCTTGTTTGCACCTACAAGATCCTGCCTAGTGCATCTGCACTGTGATTGGGCACTCTGACCGTGGCTGACTCGTGTTGTGCTCAATAGAAGTAAAACTCACCTTCATACATTTGTCGTCGTGGTCAGTGGCACATGCCAACTTTGTCAAGCCATTGCGTACAATAGCCACACCGAGCCACCTGTATTTTAGCTTACACGTGCAAGACCATGCCCAGTATATCTGCAATGTGACTGAACACTCTGACCGTGCCTGACTCATCTTATGATTCATAGCCGTTTAAGGTACTTGGTAAGCTCTGTGGTCATGGTCAGTGGCACATGCCAACGTTGTCAAAGCATTGCGCACTATAGCCATGCCAAGCCACCGATTTTTTTACCTTGTTTATACCTGCAAGGTCATGCATATTAGATGTGCACTGTGATTGGGCACTCAGACCGTGGCTGACTCGTGTTATGATTTGTAGAAGTGAAAGTCATTTGGTAAACTTGGTGGGCATGGTCAGTGGTACATGCCAACTTTGTCAAGGCATTGCACATAATAGTCACACCGAGCCACTAGTACTCTGCCTTTTTTGTACCCGCAAGATCATGCCTAGTACATCTGCACTGTGATTGGACACTCTGACTGTGGCTGACTCGTGTTATGATCAATAGAAGTAAAAGTCACTTGGATACAGTTGTGGTCATGGTCAGTGGCACATGCCAACTTTGTCAAGGCAGTGCGCACAATAGCCGTGCCAAGCCACCGGTTTTTTACTTTCTTTAGACCTGCACAGTCATGCATATTAGATGTGCACTGTGATTGGGCAGACCGTGGCTGACTCGTGTTATGATTTGTAGAAGTGAAAGTCATTTGGTAAACTTGGTGGGCATGGTCAGTGGTACATGCCAACTTTGTCAAGGCATTGCGCACAATAGCCGTGCCAAGCCACCGGTTTTTTACTTTCTTTAGACCTGCACAGTCATGCATATTAGATGTGCACTGTGATTGGGCAGACCGTGGCTGACTCGTGTTATGATTTGTAGAAGTGAAAGTCATTTGGTAAACTTGGTGGGCATGGTCAGTGGTACATGCCAACTTTGTCAAGGCATTGCGCACAATAGCCGTGCCAAGCCACCGGTTTTTTACTTTCTTTAGACCTGCACAGTCATGCATATTAGATGTGCACTGTGATTGGGCAGACCGTGGCTGACTCGTGTTATGATTTGTAGAAGTGAAAGTCATTTGGTAAACTTGGTGGGCATGGTCAGTGGTACATGCCAACTTTGTCAAGGCATTGCGCACAATAGCCGTGCCAAGCCACCGGTTTTTTACTTTCTTTAGACCTGCACAGTCATGCATATTAGATGTGCACTGTGATTGGGCAGACCGTGGCTGACTCGTGTTATGATTTGTAGAAGTGAAAGTCATTTGGTAAACTTGGTGGGCATGGTCAGTGGTACATGCCAACTTTGTCAAGGCATTGCGCACAATAGCCGTGCCAAGCCACCGGTTTTTTACTTTCTTTAGACCTGCACAGTCATGCATATTAGATGTGCACTGTGATTGGGCAGACCGTGGCTGACTCGTGTTATGATTTGTAGAAGTGAAAGTCATTTGGTAAACTTGGTGGGCATGGTCAGTGGTACATGCCAACTTTGTCAAGGCATTGCGCACAATAGCCGTGCCAAGCCACCGGTTTTTTTCCTTGTTTATACCTGCAAGGTCATGCCTAGACTATCTGCACTGTGATTGGACACTCTGACCATGGCTGACTCGTGTTATGATTCATAGCCGTTTAAGGTACTTGGTAAACTTTGTGGTCATGGTCAGTGGCACATGCGAACTTGGTCAATGCATTGCGCACAATAGCCGTGTCAGCCAACGGTTTTTAACCTTGCTTGTACATGCAAGATCAAGCATATTAGATGTGCACTGTGATTGGGCACTCTGAATGTGTCTGACTCGTGTTACGATTCGTAGTAGTTAAAGTCACTTGGTAAACTTTGTAGTCATGGTCAGTGGCACATGCCAACTTTGTCAAGGCATTGCGCACAATAGCCGTGCCAAGCCACCGGTTTTTTTCCTTGTTTATACCTGCAAGGTCATGCGTGTTAGATGTGCACTCTGATTGGGCACTCTGACCGTGGCTGACTCGTGTTACGATTAGTAGAAGTTAAAGTCACTTGGTAAACCTTGTGGTCATGGCCAGTGGCACATGCCAACTTTGTCAAGGCATTGCGCACAATAGCCACACCAAGCCACCGGTGTTTTACCTTGTTTGCACCTGCACTATCATGCCTAAAACAACTGCAGTGTGATTGGACACTCTGACCGTGGCTGACTCGTGTTATGATCAATAGACGTAAGCGTCGCTTGGATACATTTGTGGTCATGGTCAGTGCCACATGCCAACTTTGTCAAGGCATTGCGCAAAATAGCCACACCGAGCCACCAGTATTCTACCTTGTTTAAACCTGTAAGGTCATGTCCAGTATATCTGCACTGTGATTTGACACTCTGATCGTGGCTGACTGGTGTTAGAATTCATAGCCGTTTAACGTACTTGGTAAACTTTTTGGTCATGGTAAGTGGCACGTGCCGACATTGTCAAGGCGTTGCGCACAATAGCCGTGCCAAGCCACCGGTTTTTTTCCTTGTTTATACCTGCAAGGTCATGCGTGTTAGATGTGCACTCTGATTGGGCACTCTGACCGTGGCTGACTCGTGTTACGATTAGTAGAAGTTAAAGTCACTTGGTAAACCTTGTGGTCATGGCCAGTGGCACATGCCAACTTTGTCAAGGCATTGCGCACAATAGCCACACCAAGCCACCGGTGTTTTACCTTGTTTGCACCTGCACTATCATGCCTAAAACAACTGCAGTGTGATTGGACACTCTGACCGTGGCTGACTCGTGTTATGATCAATAGACGTAAGCGTCGCTTGGATACATTTGTGGTCATGGTCAGTGCCACATGCCAACTTTGTCAAGGCATTGCGCAAAATAGCCACACCGAGCCACCAGTATTCTACCTTGTTTTAACCTGTAAGGTCATGTCCAGTATATCTGCACTGTGATTTGACACTCTGATCGTGGCTGACTGGTGTTAGAATTCATAGCCGTTTAACGTACTTGGTAAACTTTTTGGTCATGGTAAGTGGCACGTGCCGACATTGTCAAGGCGTTGCGCACAATAGCCGTGCCAAGCCACCGGTTTTTTGCCTTTTTATATCAGCAAGGTCATGCATATCAGATGTGCACTATGATTGGGTACTCTGACAGTGGCTGACTCGTGTTACGATTTGTAGAAGCTAGTCACTTGGTAAACTTTGTGATCATGGTCAGTGGCACATGCCAACTTTGTCAAGACATTGCGCACAATAACCACACCGAGCCACCCGTATTCTACCTTGTTTGCACCTGCAAGATCATGCCTAGTACATCTGCACTGTGATTGGACACGCTGATCGTCGGTGACGCGTGTTATGATTCATAGCCGTTTAAGGTACTTGGTAAAGAGTGTGGTCATGGTCAGTGGCACATGCCAGCTTTGTCAAAGCATTGCGTACAATAGCCGTGCCAAGACACCGGTATTTGACCTTGTTTATACCTGCAAGGTCATGCATATTAGATGTGCACTGTGATTGGGCACTCTGAATGTGGCTGACTCGTGTTACGTTTCATAGAAGTTAAAGTCACTTGGTAAAGTTTGTGGTCATGGTCAGTGGCACATGCCAACTTTGTCAAGGCATTGCGCACAATAACCGTGCCAAGCCACCGGTATATTATCTTTTGTATACCTGCAAGATCATGCATATTAGATGTGCATTGTGATTGGGCACATTGACTGTGGCTGACTTGTGTTACGACTCGTAGAAGTTAAAGTCACTTGGTAAACGTTGTGGTCATGGTCAGTGGCACATGCCAACATTGTCAAGTCATTGCGCACAATAGCCACACAAAGACACCAGTATTCCACCTTGTTTTTACCTACAAGATCATTCCTAGTACATCGGCACTGTGATTGGACACTCTGACCGTGGCTGACTCGTGTTATGATCAATAGAAGTAAAAGTCACTTTGATACATTTGTGGTCAT
The DNA here is from genome assembly GCA_023375785.1 of Penium margaritaceum. Taxonomy (NCBI): domain Eukaryota; kingdom Viridiplantae; phylum Streptophyta; class Zygnematophyceae; order Desmidiales; family Peniaceae; genus Penium; species Penium margaritaceum. The sequence continues at coordinate 21,733 of SZWC01004282.1, forward strand.
GGTCAGTTGCACATGCCAACTTTTTCAGGACATTGCGCACAATAGCCACACTGAGCCACCAGTATTCTACCTTGTTTATACCTGCAAGGTCATTCCTAGTACATCTGCACTGTCATTGGACACTCTGAGCGTGGCTGACTCGTGTTATGAGTCATAGCCGTTTAAAGTACTTGGTAAACTTTGTGGACATGGTCAGTGGCACATACCAACATTGTGAAGGCATTGCGCACAATAGTCGTGCAAAGCCACCGGTTTTTACCTTGCTTATACCTGCAAGGTCATGCCTAGTACATCTAAACTGTAATTGGGCACTCTGACTGTGGCTGACTTGTGTTGCGATTCGTAGATGTTAAAGTTACTTGGTAAACTTTGTGGTCATGGTCAGTAGCACATGCCAACTTTGTCAAGGCATTGCGCACAATAGCCGTGCCAAGCCACAGGTTTTTTACCTTGTTTATACATGCAAGGTCATGCATGTTAGATGTACACTGTGATTGGGCACGCAGACCGTGGTTGACTCGTATAACGATTCGTAGAAGTGAACGTCACTTGGTAAACATTGTGGTCATGGTCAGTGGCACATGCCAACATTGTCAAGGCATTGCGCACAAAAGCCATTCCGAGCCACCAGTATTCCACCTTGTTTGAACCTTCAACATCATGCCTCGCACATCTGCACTGTGATTGGAAACTCTGACCGTGGCTGACTCGTGTTATGATCAATAGATGTAAGAATCACTTGGATACATTTGTGGTCATGGTCAGTAGCACATGCAAACTTTGTCAAGGCATCGCGCACAATAGCCACACGGAGCCACCAGTATTCTACCTTGTTCATACCTGCAAGTTCATGCCTAGTATACCTGCACTCTGATTGGACACTCTGCCCGTCGCTGACTCGTGTTATGATTCATAGCCGTTTAAGGTACTTGGTAAACTTTGTGGTCATGGTCAGTGGCACATGCCAACTTTGTCAAGGCATTGCGCACAATAGCCATGCAAAGCCACCGGTTTTTAACCTTGTTTATACTTGCAAGGTCATGCCTACTACATCTGATCTGTGATTGGGCACTCTGACTGTGGCTGACTCGTGTTACGATTCGCAGAAGTTACAGTTACTTGGTAAACTTTGTGGTCATGGTCAGTGGCACATGCCAACTTTAACAAGGCATTGCGAACAATAGCCACACCGAGCCACCAATATTCTACCTTGTTTGCACCTGCAAGATCATGCCTACTATATCTGCACTGTGATTGGACACTCCGATTGTGGTTGACTCGTGTTATGATCAATAGAAGTAAAAGTCACTTGGATACATTTGTGGTCATGGTCAGTGGCACATGCCAGCTTTGTTAATGCCTTGCACATAATAGCCACACTGAGCCACCAGTATTCTACCTTGTTTATACCTGTACGGTCATGCCCAATATATCTGCAATGTGATTGGACACACTGCCCGTGGCTGACTCGTGTTATGATTCATAGCCGTTTAAGGTACTTGGTAAACTTTGTGGTCATGGTCAGTGGCACATGCCAACTTGGTCAATGCATTGTGCACAATAGCTCTGCCAAGCCACCGGATTTTACCTTGTTTATACCTGGAAAGTCATGCCTAGTACATGTGAACTGTGATTGGGCACTCGGACTGTGGCTGACTCGTGTTACAATTCGTAGAAGTTAAAGTCACTTGATAATCATTGTGGTCATGGTCTGTGGCACATGCCAACTTTGTCAAGGCATTGCGCACAATAGCCGTGCTAAGACACCAGTTTTTTATCCTGTTTATACCTGCAAGGTCATTCATTTTAGATGTGCACTGTGATTGGGTACTCTGACCGTGGCTGACTCGTGTAATGATTCGTAGAAGTTAAAGTCACTTGTGGTCATGGTCATGGTCAGTGGCACATGCCAACCTTGTCAATGCATTACGCACAATAGCCACACCGAGCCACCAGTATTGTACCTTGTTTGCACCTGCAAGATCCTGCCCAGTACATCTGCACTGTGATTGGGCACTCTGACCGTGGCTGACTTGTGTTATTATCAATAAAAGTAAAACTCACTTGGATACATTTGTGGTCATGCTCAGTGGCACATGCAACTTTGTCAAGGCATTGCGCACAATAGCCACACCGAGCCACTTGTATTATAGCTTATACGTGCAAGATGATGCCCAGGATATCTGCACTGTGATTGGACACTCTGACCGTGGCTGACTCGTCTTATGATTCATAGCCGTTTAAGGTACTTGGTAAACTTTGTGGTCATGGTCAGTGGCACATGCCAACTTTGTCAAGGCATTGCGCACAATAGCCACACCGAGCCACTTGTATTATAGCTTATACGTGCAAGATGATGCCCAGGATATCTGCACTGTGATTGGACACTCTGACCGTGGCTGGCTCGTGTTACGATTTGTAGAAGTTAAAGTCACTTGGTAAACTTTGTGATCATTGTTAGTGGCACATGCCAATTTTGTCAAGGTCTTCCGCACAATAGCCAGCCCAAACCACCGGTTTTTTACCTTGTGTATACCTGCAAGGTCATGCATATTAGATGTGCACTGTGATTGGGCACTCTGACCGTGGCTGACTTGTGTTATGATTCATAGAAGTTGAAGCTACCTGGTAAACTTTGTGGTCATGGTCAGTGGCACATGCCAATTTGTCAAGGCATTGCGCACAATAGCCACAATGAGCCTCCAGTATTCTACCTTGTTTATACCTATAAGGTCATCCCAGTATATCTGTACTGTGATTGGACACTCTGACAGTGGCTGACTCGTGTTATAATTCATAGCCGTGTAATGTTCTTGGTAAAATGTGTGGTCATGGTCAGTGGCACATGCCAACTTTGTCTAGGCATTGCGCACAATAGCCATGCCAAGCCACCGGTTTTTTACATTGTTTATACCAGCAAGGTCATGCATATTAGATGTGTACTATGATTGGGTACTCTGACCGTGGCTGACTCGTCTTACCATTCGTAGAAGTTAATGTCACTTGGTAAACTTTGTGATCATGGTCAGTGGCACATGCCAACTTTGTCGAGGCATTGTACACAATAGCCACACCGAGCCACCAGTATTCTACCTTGTTTGCAACTTCAGGAGCATGCCTAGTACATCTGAACTGTGATTGGACACTCTGACCGTGGGTGACGCGTGTTATAATTCGTAGCCGTTTAAGGTACTTGGTAAACAGTGTGGTCATGGTCAGTGGCACATGCCAACTTTGTCAAGGCATTGCGCACAATAGCCGTGCCAAGCCACCAGTTTTTTTACCTTCTTTATACCGGCAAGGTCATGCATATTAGATGTGCACTGTTATTTGGCACTCTGAATGCGGCTGACTCGTGTTACAATTCGCAGATGTTAAAGTCACTTGGTAAACTTTGTGGTCATGGTCAGTGGCACATGCCAACTCTGTCAAGGCATTGCGCACAATAGCCATGCCAAGGCACCGGTTTTTTACATTGTTTATACCTGTAAGGTCGTGCATGTTATATGTGCACTGTGATTGGGCACTCTGAATGTGGCTGACTCTTGTTACAATTCGTAGAAGTTAAATCACTTGGTAAACTTTGTGGTCATAGTCAGTGGCACATGCCAACTTTGTCAAGGCATTGCGCACAATAGCGGTGCCAAGCCACCGGTTTTTTACCTTGTTTATACCTGCAAGGTCATGCGTGTTAGATGTGCACTGTGATTGGGCACTCTGACCATGGCTGACTCGTGTTAGGATTCGTAGAAGTTAAAGTCACTTGGTAAGCGTTGTGATCATGGTCAGTGGCACATGCCAACTTTGTCAAGGCATTGCGCAGAGTAGCCACAACAAGGCACATGTGTTTTACCTTGTTTGCACCTGCAAGATCATGCCTAATACATCTGCACTGTGATTGGACACTCTGACCGTGGCTGACTCGTGTTATGATCAATAGACGTAAACGTCACTTGGTAAACTTTGTGGTCATGGTCAGTGGCACATGCCAATTTATCAAGGCATTGCGCACAATAGCCACACCGAGCCACCAGTATTCTACCTTGCTTACACCTATGAGGTCATGCCCAGTATATCTACACTGTGATTGGACACTCTGACCGTGGCTGACTCGTGTTATAATTCACAGCCGTTTAATGTGCTTGGTAAACATTGCGGTCATGGTCAGTGGCACATGCCAACTTTCTCAAGGCATTGCGCACAATAGCCGTGCCAAGCCACAAGTTTTTTACCTTGTTTATACCAGCAAGGTCATGCATATTAGATGTGTACTATGATTGGGCACTCTGACTGTGGCTGACTCGTGTTACGATTCGTAGAAGTTAAAGTCACATGGTAAACTTTGTGATCATGGTCAGTGGCACATGCCAATCTTGTCAAGGCGTTGCGCACAATAGCCACACCGAGCCACCAGTATTCTACCTTGTTTGCACCTTCAAGATCATGCCTTGTACATCTGCACTGTGATCGGACACTCTGACCGTGGGTGACGCGTGTTATGATTCATAGCCTTTTAAGGTACTTGGTAAACAGTGTTGTCATGCTCAGTGGCACATGCCAACTTTGTCAAGGTATTGCGCACAAAAGCCGTGCCAAGCCACCGGTTTTTTACCTTCTTTAGACCTGCACAGTCATGCATATTAGATGTGCACTGTGATTGTGCACTCTCAATGTGGCTGACTCGTGTTACGATTCGTAGAAGTTAAAGTCACTTGGTAAACTTTGTGGTCATGGTCAGTGGCACATGCCAACTTTGTCAAGGCATTGCGCACAATAGCCGTGCCAAGCCACCNCCTTCTTTAGACCTGCACGGTCATGCATATTAGATGTGCACTGTGATTGTGCACTCTGAATGTGGCTGACTCGTGTTACGATTCGTAGAAGTTAAAGTCACTTGGTAAACTTTGTGGTCATGGTCAGTGGCACATGCCAACTTTGTCAATGCATTGCGCACAATAGCCACACCGAGGCACCAGTATTCTACCTTTTTTGCACCTTCAAGATCATGCCTAGTACATCTGCACTGTGATTGGACACTCTGACCGTGGCTGACTTGTGTTATGATCAATAGATGTAAGGGTCACTTGGATACATTTATGATCATGGTCAGTGGCACATGCAAACTTTGCCAATGCATTGCGCACAATAGCCACACCGAGGCACCAGTATTCTACCTTGTTCATACCTGCAAGGTCATGCCCAGTATATCTTCACTGTGAATGGACACTCTGCCCGTGGCAGACTCGTGTTATGATTCATAGCCGTTTAAGTTACTTGGTAAACTTTGTGATCAGGTAAGTGGCACATGCCAACTTGGTCAAGGCATTGCGCACAAAAGCTGTGTCAAGCCACCGGATTATTATAACACGAGTCAGCCACGGTCTGAGTGTCCAAACAAGGTAGACTACTGGTGGCTCGGTGTGGTTATTGTGCGCAATGCCTTGACAAAGTTGGCATGTGCCACTGACCATGACCACAAAGTTTACCAAGTACATTAACCGGCTATGAATCTTAACACGAGTCCGCCACGGTCAGAATGTCCAATCACAGTGCACATATACCGGGCATGACCTTGCATATACAAACAAGGTAGAATACTGGTGGCTCGGTGTGACTGTTGTGCGCAATGCCTTGACAAAGTTGGCATGTGCCACTGACCATGAACACAATGTTTACCAAGTGACTTTAACTTATACGAATCATAACACGAGTCAGCCACAGTCAGAGTGCCCAATCACAGTTCAGATATATTAGGCATATCCTTACAGGTATAAACAAGGTCAAAAACTGGTGGCTTGGCACGGCTACTGTGCGCAATGCCTTGACAAAGTTGGCATGCGCCACTGACCATGACCACACTGTTTACCAAGTACCTTAAACGGCTATGAATCATAACACGAGTCCGCCACGGTCAGAGTGCCCAATCACAGTGCACATCTAATATGCATGACTGTGCAGGTCTAAAGAAGGTAAAAAACCGGTGGCTTGGCACGGCTACTGTGCGCAATGCCTTGACAAAGTTGGCATGCGCCACTGACCATGACCACACTGTTTACCAAGTACCTTAAACGGCTATGAATCATAACACGAGTCCGCCACGGTCAGAGTGCCCAATCACAGTGCACATCTAATATGCATGACTGTGCAGGTCTAAAGAAGGTAAAAAACCGGTGGCTTGGCACGGCTACTGTGCGCAATGCCTTGACAAAGTTGGCATTTGCCACTGAGCATGACCACATAGTTTACCAAGTGACTTTAACTTCTACGAATTGTAACACGAGTCAGCCACGGTCAGAGTGCCCAATGACATTGCACACCTAATATGCATGATCTTGCAGGTATAAACAAGGTAAAAAACCGGTGGCTTGGCACGGCTATTGTATGCCATGCCTTGACAAAAATGGCATATGCCACTGACCATGACCACAGTTTACCAAGTACCTTGAACGGCTATAAATCATAACACAAGTCAGCCACGGTCAGAGTGTCCAATCACAGTGCAGATATACCGGGCATGACCTTGCAGGTATAAACAAGGTGGAATACCGGTGGCTCGGTGTGGCTATTGTGTGTAATTCCTTGACAAAGTTGGCACGTGCCACTGACCATGACCACAACGTTTATCACGCGACTTTAATTTCAACGAATCATAACACGAGTCAGCCACGATCAGAGTGCGCATCACAGTGCACATGTAATATGCCTGACCTTACAGGTATAAACAAGGTTAAAAACCGGTGGCTTGGTACGGCTATTGTACGCAATGCCTTGACAATGTTGGCATGTGCCACTGACCATGACCACAAAGTTTACCAAGTACCTTAAACGGCTATGAATCATAACACGAGTCAGCCACAGTCAGAGTGTCCAATCACAGTGCAGATGTACTATGCATGATCTTGCAGATACAAACAAGGTAGAGTACTTGTGGCTTGGCACGGCTATTGTGCGCAATGCCTTGACAAAGTTGGCATGTGGCATTGACCATGACCACAATGTTTACCAAGTGGCTTTAACACATACGAATCGTAACACGAGTCAGCCATAGTCAGAGTACCCAATCAAAGTTCAGGTTTACAAGGCAAGACCTTGCAGGTATAAAAAAGTTCAAATACCAGTGGCTTTGCACCGCAACTGTGCACAATGCATTGACAAAGTTGGCCTGTGCCATTGACCATTACCACAAAGTCTACCAAGTACCTTAAACGGCTATGAATCTTAACACGAGTCAGCCACGGTCAGAGTGTCCAATCACAGTGCAGATATACAGGGCATAACCTTGCAGGTACAAACAAGGTAGAATAAAGGTGGCTCAGTGTGACTATTGTGCGCAATGCCTTGACTATGTTGGCATGTGCCACTGACCACGACCACAAATAGATCCAAGTGACTTTTACTTCTACTGATCATAACACAAGTCAGCCACGGTCAGAGTGTCAAATCACAGTGCAGATGTACTAGGCATGATCTTGCAGTTGCAAACAAGGTAGAATACTGGTCGCTCGGTGTGGCTATTGTGCGCAATGCCCTGACAAAGTTGGCATGTGCCACTGACCATGACCACATAGTTTAACATGTGACTTTAACTTCTACAAATTGTAACACGAGTCAGCCACGTTCAGAGTGCCCAATGACATTGCACATCTAATATGCATGACCTTGCAGGTATAAACAAGGTAAAGAACTGGTGGCTTGGCACGGCTATTGTATGCAATGCCTCGACAAAGTTGGCATGTGCCACTGACCATGACCAGAAAGTTTACCAAGTACCTTAAACGGCTATGAATCATAACACGAGTCAGCCACAGTCAGAGTGTCCAATCACAGTGCAGATATACTGAGCATGACCTTGCAGGTATGAAAAAGGTAGAATATTGGTGGCTCGGTATGGCTATTGTGCGCAATGCCTTGACAATGTTGGCATGTGCCACTGACCATGACCACAATGTTTACCAAGTGACTTTAACTTCTACGAATTGTAACACGAGTCAGCTACAGTCAGAGTGCCCAATGACATTGCACATCTAATCTGCATGACCTTACAGTTATAAACAAGGTAAAAGAACCGGTGGCTTGGCACGGCTATTGTATGCAATGCCTTTACAAAGTTGGCATGTGTCACTGACCATGACCACACAGTTTACCAAGTACCTTAAACAGCTATGAATCATAACACGAGTCAGCCACGGTCAGAGTGTCCAATCACTGTGCAGATATACAGGGAATGACCTTGCAGGTATAAACAAGGTAGAGTACTGCTGGCTTGGGGTGGCTATTGTGCGCAATGCCTTGACAAAGTTGGCATGTGCCATTGAGCATGCCCACAAATGTATCCAATTGACATTTACTTCTATTGATCATAACACGACTCAGCCACGGTCAGAGTGTCCAATCACAATTCAGATGTACTGGGCAGGGTCTTGAAGGTTCAAATAAGGTATAATACTGGTGGCTTGGTGTGGCTATTGTGCGCAATGCCTTGACAAAGCTGCCATGTGCCACTTACCATAACCACAAAGTTCACCAAGTTACTTAAACTTCTATGAATTGTAACACGAGTCAGCCATGGTCTGAGTGCCCAATCAAAGCGCAATTCTAGTATGTATGACATTGTAGGTCTAAACAAGGTAGAATACTGGTGGCTCGGTGTGGCTATTGTGCGCAATGCCTTGGACAAAGGTGGCATGTGCCACTGACCATGACCACAAAGTTTACCAAGTACCTTAAACGGCTACGAATCATAACACGAGTCAGCCACGGTCAGAGTGTCCAATCACAGTGCAGATATACTGGGCATGACCTTTCAGGTATAAACAAGGTGAAATACTGGTGGCTTGGTGTGGCTATTGTGCGCAATGCCTTGACAAAGTTGGCATGTGCCACTGACCATGACAACAAAGTTTACCAAGTACCTTAAACGGCTACGAGTCATAACACGAGCCAGCCACAAGCAGAGTGTCCAATCACAGTGCAGATATACTGGGCATGACCTTGGAGGTATAAACAAGGTGGAATATTGATGGCTTGGTTTGGCTATTGTGCGCAATGCCTTGACAAGGTTGGCATGTGCCACTGACCATGACCACAAAGTCTACCAACTCCCTTAAATGGCTATGAATCTTAACACGAGTCAGCCACGGACAGAGTCTCCAATCACAGTGCAGATATACTGGGCATGACCTTGGAGGTACAATCAAGGTAGAATACTGGTGGCTCGGTGTGACTATTCTGCGCAATATCTTGACAAAGTTTGCATGTCCACTGACCATGACCATAGATGTATCCAAGTGACTTTTACTTCTACTGATCATAACTCAAGTCAGCCACGGTCAGAGTGTCCAATCACAGTGCAGATGTACTAGGCATGATCTTGCAGGTGCAAACAAGGTATAATACTGGTGGTTCGGTCTGGCTAGTGTGCGCAATGCCTTGACAAAGTTGGCATGTGCCACTGACCATGACNAAAGTTGGCATGTGTCACTGACCATGACCACAAAGCTTACCAAGTACCTTAAACGGCTATGAATCATAACACGAGTCAGCCATGGTCAGAGTGTCCAATCACAGTGTAGGTATACTAGGCATTGCCTTGCATGTATAAACAAGGTAGAATACTGGTGGCTTGGTGTGGCTATTGTGCGCAATGCCTTGACAAAGTTGGCATGTGCGTCTGACCACGACCACAAATGTATCCAATTCACATTTGCTTCTATCGACCATAACACGAGTCAGCCATGGTCTGAGTGCCCAATCACAGCGCACTTCTAATATGCATGACCTTGTAGGTATAAACAAGGTAGAATACTGGTGGCTCGGTGTGGCTATTGTGCGCAATGCCTTGACAAAGGTGGCATGTGCCACTGACCATGACCACAAACTTTACCAAGTACCTTAAACGGCTACGAATCATAACATGAGTCAGCCACGGTCAGAGTGTCCAATCACACGATTTAGCACTTCCACCTCGCAGAGGTCCTAGCGAAGCCCAAGCAGCACTACTTTAAGTAGCTTAGATCAATGTACTCTTGCTTCCACTATTCCATCAATCAATCATTTCCTTCCATCACTCTCGCAACTATTATCGTGTCCATCCTCGATCAACTGCCTGTCTCGCATTGCTCATCTCCATAACTTGTTACTGCCAACCTGCTCAAGTCATAACTTGTGCCAAGCAGCGCCACGAGCCTTCCCGTGTCGTATTCCTGACAGTACGGGCGCGGAAGTACAAAGGCGCCTTGACGAGGCAACGTGGGTGAGATTGAGTAAAGCAAAGGAGCGACAAAGGGCAAAGCTGGTGAAAGCAAATGAAGGTAACAAGGGATGCAAGTGCCTGAGCTGTGAAGGTGGACAAAGAGATGACACAGTGAATCCACAGCCGTGATGGCATGAGTAGCGGAAGATGAGGCAAGCTCAATTGATTTGAGCAGATAGCTGACAACAGAGGCAAAAAATACAAGGAGGATTGAACTACTTAAGTACCAGTCCTAGTCTCTACTATGGGGGGGGGGGGGTAGCNTTGTTACTGCCAACCTGCTCAACTCATAACTTGTGCCAAGCAGCGCCACGAGCCTTCCCGTGTCGTATTCTCTCCACCTCAAAATCCTGACAGTACGGGCGCGGAAGTACAAAGGCGCCTTGACGAGGCAATGTGGGTGAGATTGAGTAAAGCAAAGGAGCGACAAAGGGCAAAGCTGGTGAAAGCGAATGAAGGTAACAAGGGATGCAAGTGCCTGAGCTGTGAAGGTGGACGAAGAGATGACACAATGAGGCCACAGCCGTGATGGCAGGCGTAGCGGAAGATGAGGCAAGCTCAAATGATTTGAGCAGATAGCTGATAACAGAGGCAAAAAATACAAGAAGGATTGAACTACTTAAGTACCAGTCCTAGTCTCTACTATGGGGGGTGGTAGCCTAAGTGGTGCCGCAGCCGCTTGGCTGCTTCTGCCATGGAGGCAGGGTGCGGAGCCGCTTCGCGGCTCGGCACGAACAAGAGAGATGCGGGACGTCGTGGAGGCACGTAGTCCTGGAGTGGTGCGCCGGTGTTGTTCAGCTATGCCTGTTTTTGGTACGTGGGCGTGAGAGTGCTTCTCCGCCACGTGAGCGCGGAGCGAAGTCCGGAGCGCTGGTTCTGGATGACCGTTATCGAGCAACCAGCCGTTCGTGAAGTGTCGGCCAGGGAAACTCCAAACCAGGTCTTGTGTAGAGCCATCGTCGCGGGGATGAGCTGGTCACTGACAGAGCTTTTTGGTGTCCAAGATTCATATGCCCTTGCTTTGCCGCGGAGGGGCACTTGTGGAGTATGAGTCTCAGTTGGGGCAGATTTGTGATATTGTGAGTGTTTTATGACACAAGTACCTTAAACAGCTACGAATCATAACACGAGTCAGCCACGGTCAGAGTGTCCAAACACAATGCAGATATACTGGGCATGACCTTGCACGTATAAACAAGGTAGAACACTGGTGGCTCGGTGTGGTTATTGTGCGCAATGCCTTGACAAAGATGGCATGTGCCACTGACCATGACCACAAATGTATCCAAGTGAATTTTAATTCTATTGATCATAACACTAGTCAGCCAAGTCATAGTGTCCAATCACAGTGCAGATGTACTATGCATGATCTTGCTGGTTCAAACAAGGTAGAATTCTAGTGGCTTGGTGTGGCTATTGTGCACAATGCCTTGACAATGTTGGCATGTGCCATTGACCATGACCACGAAGGTTACCTAGTGACTTTCACTTCTACGAATCATAACACGAGTCTGTCACAGTCAGAGTGTCCGATCAAAGTGCAGATATACTAGGCATGATCTTGCAGATACAAACAAGGTAGAATACTGGTGGCTCGGTGTGGCTATT
>SZWC01004282.1:41152-58690 GCA_023375785.1 Penium margaritaceum
TTGGATACATTTGTGGTCATGGTCAGTGGCAAATGCCAACTTTGTCAAGGCATTGCGCACAATAATCACACCAAGCCAGTATTCTACCTTGTTTGTACCTGCAAGATCATGCCTAGTACATCTGCACTGTGATTGGACACTCTGACCGTGGCAAACTCGTGTTATGATCAATAGAAGTAAAAGTCACTTGGATANATTGGACACTCTGACCGTGGCTGACTCGTGTTATGATTCATAGCCATTTAAGGTACTTGGTAAACGTTGTGGTCGTGGTCAGTGGAACATGCCAACTTTGTCGAGGCATTGCGCACATCAGCCATGCCAAGCCATCAGTTTTTTACCTTGTTTCTGCAAGGTCATGCATACTAGATGTGCACTGTGATTGGGCACTCTGACCGCTGCTGACTCGTGTTACGATTCGTAGAAGTTAAAGTCACTTGGTAAACTTTGTGGTCATGGTCAGTGGCACATGCCAACTTTGTCAAGGCATTGCGCACAATCGCCACACCGAGCCACCAGCATTCTACCTTATTTGTTCCTGCAAGAACATGCCTAATACATCTGCACTATGATTGGACACTTTGACCGTGGCTGACTCGTGTTATGATCAATAGAAGCAAAAGTCACTTTGATACATTTGTGGTCATGGTCAGTGGCACATGCCAACTTTGTCAAGGCACTGCATACAATAGCCACACCGAGCCACCAGTATTCTACCTTGTTTTTACCTGCAAGATCATGCCTTGTAAGTCTGCATTGTGATCGGACACTCTGACCGTGGCTGACTCGTGTTATGATTCATAGCCGTTTAAGGTATTTGGTAGACTTTGTGGTCATGGTCAGTGGCACATGCCAACTTTGTCAAGGCATTGCGCACAATAGCCACACCGAGCCACCAGTATTCTACCTTGTTTACACCTGCAAGGTCATTTCGAGTATATCTGCACTGTGATTGAACACTCTGACCGTGGCTGACTCGTGTTATGATCAACAGAAGTAAAAGTCACTTGGATACATTTGTGGTCATGGTCAGTGGCACATGCCAACTTTGTCAAGGCATTGCGCACAATAGCCACAGAAAGCCACCAGTATTCTATCCTGTGTGTACCGACAAGGTCATGCCCAGTATATGTGCACTCTGATTGGAGACTCTGACCGTGTCTGAATTTTGTAACGAATCATATCCGTCGAAGGTACTTGGTAAAATTTGAGGTCATGGTCAGTGGCACATGCCGACTTTGTCAACGCATCGCGTACAATAGCCGTGCCAAGCCACCGGTTGTTTACCTTGTCTATACCTGCAAGGTCATGCCTCGTACATCTGCACTGTGATTGGGCACTCTAACTGTGGCTGACTCAAGTTACAACTGGTAGACGTAAAAGTCACTTGGATACATTTGTGGTCATGGTTAGTGGCACATGCCAACTTTGTCAAGGCATTGCGCACAATAGCCACACCGAGCCACCAGTATTATACCTTTTTTATACCTGCAAGGTCATGCCCAGTATATCTGCACAGTGATTGGACACTCTGACCGTGACGGACTCGTGTTATGATTCATAGTCGTTTAAGGTACTTGGTGAACTTTGTGGTCATGGTCTGTGGCACTTGCCAACTTTATCAAGGCATCGCGCACAATAGCCACACCGAGCCACCAGTATTCTATCCTTTTATACATGTAAGATCATGCCCAGTATATCTGCACTGTGATTAGACACTCTGACCGTGGCTGACTCATGTAGTTCAATAGAAGTAAGAGTCACTTGGATACATTTGTGGTCATGGTCAGTGGCACATGCCAACTTAGTGAAGGCATTGCGCACAATAGCCACGCCGAGCCACCAGTATTCCACCTTGTTTATACCTGTAAGATTTTTCCTAGTACATCTGCACTCTGATTGGACAGTGTGTCCGTGGCTGACTCCTGCTATGATCAATAGAAGTAAAAGTCACTTGGATACATTTGTGGTCATGGTCAGTGGCACATGCCACCTTTGTCAAGGCATTGCGCACAGTAGCTACAGCGAGCCACCCTTATTCTACCTTGTTTACACCTGTAAGATGATGCCCAGTATATCTGCACTGTGATAAGACACTCTGACCGTGGCTGACTCGTGTTATGATCAATAGAAGTGATAGGCACTTGGATACATTTGTGGTCATGGTCAGTGGCACATGCCAACTTTGTAAAGGCATTGCGCACATCAGGCACACCGAGCCACCAGTATTCTACCTTGTTTGCACCTGCAAGATCATGCCTAGCACATCTGCAGTGTGATTGGACACTCTGACCGTGGCTGACTTGTGTTATGATCAATATAAGTAAACGTCACTTGGATACATTTGTGGTCATGGTCAGTGGCACATGCCAACTTTGTCAAGGCATTGCGCACAATAGCCGTGCCAAGCCACCGGTTTTTTGCCTTGTTTAAATCTGCAAGGCCATGCATATAAGATGTGCACTATGATTGGGTACTCTGACTGTGGCTGACTCATGTTGCGATTCGTAGAAGTTCAAGTCACTTGGTAAACTTTGTGGTCATGGTCAGTGATACATGCTAAATTTGTCAAGGCATTGCGCACAATAGCCGTACCAAGACACCGGTGTTTTACCTTGTTTGTACCTGAAAGGTCATGCATATTAGATGTGCACTGTGATTGGGCACTCTGATCATGGTTGATTCGTGTTACGATCAATAGAAGGAACAGTCACTTGGATACATTTGTGGTCATGGTAAGAGGCACATGCTAAATTTGATAAGGCATTGCGCAGAATAGCCACACCGAGCCACCAGCATTCTACCTTGTTTATACCTGCAAGGTCATGCCCAGCATATTTGCACTGTGATTGGACACTCTGAATGTGGCTGGCTCGTGTTATGATTCATAGCCATTTAAGGAAACTGGTAACCTTTGTGGGCATGGTCAGTGGCACATGCCAACTTTGTCAAGGCATGGCGTACAATAGCCGTGCCAAGCCACCAGTTTTTTACCTTGTTTATACCTGCAAGGTCATGCATATTAGATGTGCACTGTGATTGGGCACTCTGACTGTTGCTGACTCGTGTTACGATTTTTGAAAGTTAAGGTCACTTGGTAAGCTTTGTGGTCATGGTCAGTGGCACATGCCAACTTTGTCAAGGCATTACGCATAAAAGCCGTGCCAAGCTACCCGTTTTTTACCTTGTTTATGCCTGCAAGGTCATGCATATTAGATGTGCACTGTGATTGGGCACTCTGACTGTGGCCGACTCGTGTTACGATTCTTAAAAGTTAAAGTAACTTGGTAAACTTTGTGGTCATGGTCAGTGGCACGTGCCAACTTTGTCAAGGCATTACGTACAATAGGCACACTGAGCTACCAGTATTCTACCTTGTTTGCACCAGCAAGATCATGCCTAGTACATTTGTAGTGTGATTGGACACTATGAGGGTGGCTGACTCGTGTTATGATCAATAGAAGTAAACGTTACTTGGATACATTTGTGGTCATGGTCAGTGGCACATGCCAACTTTGTCAAGGCATTGCGCACAATAGCCGTGCCAAGCCACCAGTTGTTTGCCTTGTTTATATCTACAAGATCATGCATGTCAGATGTGCACTATGATTGGGCACTCTCACTGTGGCTGACTCATGTTTTGATTCGTAGAAGTTAAATTCACTTGGTAAACTTTGTTGTCATGGTCAGTGACACATGCCAAAATTGTCAAGGCATTGCGAACTATAGCCGTACCAAGCCACCGTTGTTTTACCTTGTTTATACCTGAAAGGTCATGCATATTAGATGTGCACTGTGATTGGGCACTCTGACCATGGCTGACTCGTGTTACGATCAATAGAAGTAAAAATCACTTGGATACATTTGTGGTCATGGTCAGTGGCACATGCCAACTTTGATAACGCATTGCGCAGAATAGCCACACTGAGCCACCAGTATTCTACCCTGTTTATACCTGCAAGATCACGCCCAGTATATCTGCACTGTGATTGGACACTCTGAACGTGGCTGACTCGTGTTATGATTCATAGCCGTTTAAGGTAATTGGTAACCTTTGTGGTCATGGCCAGTGGTCATGGCATTGCGCACAATAGCCACTCCGAGCCACCAGTATTCTACCTTGTTTGCACCTGCAAAATCATGCCTAGTACATCTGCACAGTGATTGGACACTCTCACCGAGGCTGACTTGTGTTATGATCAATAGAAGTAAAAGTCACTTGGATATATTTGTGGTCATGGTCTGCGCCACATGCCAGCTTTATCAAGGCATTGCACACAATAGCCACACCGAGCCACCAGCATTCTACCTTGTTTGAACCTGCAAGATCATGCCTTGTACATCTGCACTCTGATTGGACACTCTGACCGTGGCTGACTCGTGTTATCATCAATAGAAGTAAAAGTCACTTGGATACATTTGTGGCCATGGTCGGCGGCACACGCCAACTTTGTCAAGGCATTGCGCACAATAGCCACACCAAGCCACCAGTATTCTACCATTTTTAATACCTGCAAGATCATGCCTAGTACATCTGCACTGTGATTGGACACTCTGACCGTGGCTGACTCATGTTATGATCAATAGAAGTAAAAGTCACTTGGATACATTTGTGGTCATGGTAAGTGGCACATGACAACTTTGTCAAGGCATTGCACACAATAGCTACAACGAGACAGCCGTATTCTGCCTTGTTTGTACCTACAACATCATGCCCAGTTCATCTGCACTGTGATTGGACACTCTGACCGTGGCTGGCTCGTGTTATGATTCATAGCCGTGTGAGGTTATTGGTATACTTTGTGGTCATGCTCAGTAACACATGCCAACATTTTCAAGGCATTGCGCACAATAGCCGTGCCAAGCCACCGGTGTTTTACCTTGTTTATACCTACAAGGTCATGAATATTAGATGTGCACTGTGACTGGGCACTCTAACCGTGGCTGACTCATGTTACGATTCGTAGAAGTTAAAGTCACTTGGAAAACGTTGTGGTCATGGTCAGTGGCACATGCCAACATTGTCAAGGCATTGCGCAAAATAGCCACACCGGGCCACCAGTATTCAACCTTGTTTGCACCTGCAAGATCATGCCTAGTACATTTGCACTTTGATTGGGCACACTGACCGTGGCTGACTCGTGTTATGATCAATAGAAGTAAAAGTCACTTGGATACATATGTGGTCATGGTCAGTGGCACATGCCAACTTAGTCAAGACATTGCGCACGATAGCCACACCAAGCCACCTGTATTTTACCTTGTTTATACATGCAAGGTCATGCCCAGTGTATTTGCACTGTGATTGGACACTCTGACCGTGGTTGACTCGTGTTATTTGTGGTCATGGTCAGTGGCACATGCCAACTTTGTCAAGGTATTGCGCACAAACGCTGTGCGAAGCCATCAGTGTTTTACCTTGTTTATGCCTGCAAGGTCATGCACATTAGATGTGCACTGTGATTGGGCACTCTGACGGTGGCTGACTCGTGTTACGAGTCTTAGAAGTTAAAGTCACTTGGTAAGCTTTGTGGTCATGGTCAATGGCACATGCCAACTTTGTCAAGGCATTGCGCACAATAGCCACACCAAGCCACCACTATTATACCTTTTTTGCACCTGAAAGATCGTGCATAGTACATCTGCACTATGATTGGGCATCTGACTGCTGCTGACTCGTGTTACGATTCCTAGAAGTTAAAGTCGCTTGGTAAACTTTGTGGTTATGGTCAGTGGCACATGCCAACTTTGTCAAGGCATTGAGTACAATAGCCACACCGAGCCACTAGTATTATACCGTTTTTGCACCTGCAAGATCATGCCTAGTACATCTGCACTGTGATTGGACACTCTGACCGTGGCTGACTCGTGTTATGATTCATAGCCGTTTAATGTACTTGGTAAACTTTGTGGGCATGGTCAGTGGCACATGCAAACTTTGTCAAGGTATTGCGCACAATAGCCGTGCCAACCCACCGGTTTTTTACCCTTTCTATACCTGCAAGGTTATGCATATTAGATGTGCACTGTGATTGGGTACTCTGACCGTGGCTGACTTGTATAATGATTCGTAGAAGTTAAAGTCACTTGGTAAACTTTGTGGTCATGGTCAGAGGCACATGCAAACATTGTCAAGGCATTGTGCACAATAGCCAGACCGAGCCACCAGTATTCTACCTTGTTTGTACCTACAAGATCATGCCTAGTTCATCTGCACTGTGATTGGACAATCTGACCATGGCTGACTCGTGTTATGATCACTCGAAGTAAAAGTCACTTGGATACATTTGTGGTCATGGTCAGTGGCACATGCCAACATTGTCAAGGCATTGCGCACAATAGACACAGCGAGCCACCAGTATTCTACCTTGTTTGTATATGCAAGATCATGCCTAGTACATTGCACAGTGATTGGACACTCTGACCGTGTCTGACTCGTCTTATGGTCAATAGAAATAAAAGTCACTTGGATATATTTGTGGTCATGGTCAGTGGCACATGCCAACTTTGTCAAGGCATTGCACACAATAGCCACACAGAGCCACCACCATTCTAGCTTGTTTGAACCTGCAAGATCATGCCTAGTACATATGCACAGTAATTGGACACTCTGACCGTGGCTGACTCATGTTATGATCAGTATAAGTAAAAGTCAGTTGGATACATTTGTGGTCATCGTCAGTGGCACATGCCAACTTTGTCGAAGCATTGCACACAATAGCCACACCAAGCCACCAGTATTCTGCCTTGTTTGTGCCTGCAAGGTCATACCCAGTATATCTGCACTGTGATTGGACACTCTGACCGTGGCTAACACGTGTTATGATTCATAGCCGTTTAAGGTATTTGGTAAACTTTGAGGTCATGGTCAGTGGCACGTGCCTACTTTGTCAAGGCATTGCGCATAGTAGCCGTGCCAAGCCACCGGTGTTTTACCTTGTTTATACCTACAAGGTCATGCCTAATACATATGAACTGTGATTAGGCACTCTGACTGTGGCTGAATTGTGTTACGATTCATAGAAGTTAAAGTCACTTGGTAAACTTTGTGGTCGTGGTCAGTGGCACATGCCAACTTTGTCAAGGCATTTCGCACAATAGCCACACCGAGCCACCAGTATTCTACCTTTTTTGCACCTGCATGATCATGCCTAATACATCTGCACTGTGATTGGACACTCTGACCGTGGCTGAGTTGTGTTATGATCAATAGAAGTAAAATTCACTTTGATACATTTGTGGTCGTGGTCAGTGGCACACGCCAACTTTGTAAATGCATTGCGCACAATAGCCACACCGAGCCACTAGTATTCTACCTTGTTTGTACCTGAAAGATCATGCCTAGTACATCTGCACTGTGATTGGACACTCTGACCGTGGCTGACTCATGTTATGATTCATAGTCATTTAAGGTATTTGGCAAACGTTGTGGTCATGGTCAGTGGCACATGGCAAATTTGTCAAGGCATTGCGCACATTAGCCATGCCAAGCCACCGGTTTTTTAAATTGTTTATGTCAGCAAGGTCATGCATATTAGATGTGAACTGTGATTGGGCACTCTGACCGTGGCTGACTCGTGTTACGATTCGTAGAAGTTAAAGTCACTTAGTAAACTTTGTGGTCATGGTCAGTGGCACATGCCAACTTTGTGAAGGCATTGCGCACAATAGCCACACCGAGCCATAAGTATTCTACCTTGCTTGTACCTGTAAGACAATGCCTAGTACATCTACAATGTGATTGGACACTCTGACCGTGGCTGACTTGTGTAATGATCAATTGAAGTAAAAGTCACTTGGATACATTTGTGGTCATGGTCAGTGGCACATGCCAACTTTGTCAAGGCATTGCGCACAATAGCCACACCGAGCCACCAGTATTCTACCTTGTTTGTACCTGTAAGATTACGCCTAGTACATCTGCACTGAGATTGGACACTCTGATCGTGTCTGACTCGTGTTATGATCAATAGAAGTAAATGTCACTTGGATATATTTGTGGTCGTGGTCAGTGGCACATGCCAACTTTGTCAAAGCATTGCACACAATAGCCACACCGAGCCACCAGCATTCTACTTTGTTTGAACCTGCAAGATCATGCCTAGTACATCTGCACTGTAATTGGACACTCTGACAGTGGCTGACTCGTGTTATGATCAAAATAAGTAAAAGTCAGTTGGACACATTTGTGGTCATGGTCAGTGGCACATGCCAACTTTGTCGAGGCATTGCGCACAATAGCCACACCGAGCCACCAGTATTCAACATTGTTTGTACCTGGAAGGTCATACCCAGTATATCTGCACTGTGATTGGAAACTCTGACCGTGGCTAACGCGTGTTATGGTTCATAGCCGTTTGAGGTACTTGGTAAAGTTTGACGTCATGACCAGTGGCACATGCAAACTTTGTCAAGGCATGGCGCACAGTAGCCGTGCCAAGCCACCGGTGTTTTACCTTGTTTATACGTACAAGGCCATGCCTAGTACATATGAACTGTGATTGGGCACCCTGACTGTGGCTGAATCGTGTTACGATTCGTAGAAGTTAATGTCACTTGGTAAAAGTTGAGATCGTGGTCAGTGGCACATGCCAACTTTGTCAATGCATTGCGCACAATAGCCACACCGAGCCACCAGTATTCTACCTTGTTTGCACCTGCAAGATCATGCCTAATACACCTGCATTGTGATTGGACACTCTGACCGTGGCTGACTTGTGTTATGATCAAAAGAAGTAAAAGTCACTTGGATACATTTGTGGACATGGTCAGTGCACATGCTGACTTTGTTAAGGCATTGCGCGCAATAGCCACACCGACCCACCAATATTCTACCTTGTTTATACCTGCAAGGTCATGCCCAGTATATCTGCACTGTGATTGGACACTCCGACCGTGGCTGACTTGTGTTATGATTCATAGCCGTTTAAGTTACCTGGTAAACGTTGTGGTCATGGTCAGTGGCGCATGCCAACTTTGTCAAGGCATTGCATACAATAGCCGTGCCAAGCCACCGGATTTTTAACTTCTTTATACCTGCAAGGTCATGCATATTAGATGTGCAATGTCATTGGGCACTCTGACCGTGGCTGACTTGTGTGACAATTCTTAGAAGTTAAAGTCACTTGGTAAACTATGTGGTCACGATCAGTGGCACATGCCAACTTTGTCAAGGTATTGCGCACGATAGCCACAATGAGCCACCAGTATTCTACCTTGTTTGCACCTGCAAGATCATGCCTAGTATCTCTGCACTGTGATTGGACACTCTGACAGTGGCTGACTTGTGTTATGATCAGTAGAAGTTAAAGTCACTTGGATACCTTTGTGGTCATGGTCAGTGGCACATGCCAACTTTGTCGATGCATTGCGCACAATAGTCACACCGAGCTACCAGTTTTCTATCCTGTTTGTATCTGCAAGGTCATGCTCGGAATATATGCACTTTGATTGGACACTCTGACCGTGGCTGACTCGTGTTACGATTCATAGCCGTTTAAGGTACTCGGTAGACTTTGTGGTCATGGTCAGTGGAACATGCCAACTTTGTCAAGGCATTGCGCACAGTAGCCGTGCCAAGCCACCAGTTTTTGACCTTGTTTGTGCCTGCAAGGTCATGCCTAGTACATCTGACCCGTGATTGGGCACTCTGACCATGGCTGACTCGTGTTATGATTCATAGCCGTTTAAAGTACTTGGTAAACTTTGTGGTCATGTTCAGTGGCACATGCCAACATTGTCAAGGCATTGCGCACAATAGCCGTGCCAAGCCACCGGTTTTTTACCTTGTTTGTACCTGTAAGGTCATGTATATTATATGTGTACTGTGATTGGGCACTCTGACCATGGCTGACTTGTGTTACGATTCGTAGACGTTAAAGTCACATGGTAAACTTTGTGGACATGGACAGTGGCACATGCTAACTTTGTCAAGGCATTGCGCACAATAGCCGTGCCAAGCCACCGGGTTTGTCCCATATTTATCCCTGGAAGGTCATGCATACTAGATGTGTACTGTGATTGGGCACTCTGACCATGGCTGACTCGTGTTACGATTCGTAGAAATTAAAGTCACTTGGTAAACGTTGTGGTCATGGTCGGAGGCACATGCCGCCTTTTGTCTAGGCATTGCGTACAATAGCCACACCAAGCCACCAGTAGTCTACCTTGTCCGTACCTTCAATATCATGCCTAGTACATCTGCACTGTGATTGGACACTCTGACCGTGGCTGACTCGTGTTATGATCAATAGAAGTAAAAGTCACTTGGATACAGTTGTGGCCATGGTCAGTGGCACATGCCAACTTTGTGAAGGCATTGCGCACAATAGCCACACCGAGCCACCAGTATTCCACCTTGTTTGTACGTGCAAGGTCATGCCCAGTATATCTGCACCGTGATTGGACACTCTGACTGTGGCTGACTCGTGTTTTGATTCATAGCCGTTTAAGGTACTTGGTAAACTTTGTGGTCATGGTCAGTGGCACATGCCAACTTTGTCAAGGCATTATGCACAATAGCCGTGCCAAGACACCGGTGTTTTACCCTGTTTATACTTGCAAGGTCATGCATATTATACGTGCACTGTGATTGGGTACTCTGACCGTGGCTGACTTGTGTTATGATTCGTAGAAGTTAAAGTCACTTGGTAAACTTTGTGGTCATGGTCGGTGGCACGTGCCTGCCTTGTCAAGGCATTGCGCACAATAGCCACACCGAACCACCACTATTTTACATTGTTTGTACCTGCAAGACCATGCCTAGTACATCTGCACTGTGATTGGACACTCTGACTGTGGCTGACTCGTGTTATGATTCATAGCCGTTTAAGGTACTTGGTAAACTTTGTGGTCATGGTCAGTGGCACATGCCAACTTTGTCGGGACATTGGGCACAATAGCCACATCAAGCCACCAGTATTCTACCTTGTTTATACCTGCAAGGTTATGCCCAATACATCTGCACTATGATTGGACACTTTGACCGTGGCTGACTCGTGTTATGATTCATAGCCGTTCAATGTACTTGGTAAACTTTGTGGTCATGGTCAGTGGCACATACCAACTTTGTCAAGGCATTGCGCACAATAGCCGTACCAAGCCACCGGTTTTTCACCTTGTTTATACGTGCAAGGTCATGCATACTAGAAGTGCGCTGTTACTGGGCACTCTCACCGTGACTGATTCATGTTACAATTCGTAGATGTTAAAGTCACTTGGTAAACTTTATGGTCATGGTCAGTGGCACATGCCAAATTTGTCAAGGCATTGCGCACAATAGCCACACGGAGCCACCAGTATTCTACCTTGTTTGAGCCTCCAAGATCATGCCTACTACATCTGCACTGTGATTGGACACTCTGACCGTGGCTGAATCGTGTTATGATTAATAGAAGGAAACGTAACTTGGATACATTTGTGGTCATGGTCAGTGGCCCATGCCAACTTTGTCAAGGCATCGCGCACGATAGCCACACCGAGCCACCAGTATTCTACCTTCTTTATACCTGTAAAGTCATGCCCAGTATATCTGCATTGTGATTGGACACTCGGACCGTGGCTGTCTCGTGTTATGATTCATAGCCGTTTAAGGTACTTGGTAAACTTTGTGGTCATGGACAGTGGCACATGCCAAGTTTGTCAAGGCATTGCATACAATAATCGTGCCAAGCCACCGGTTTTTACCTTGTTTATACCTGCATGGTCATGCATATTATATGTGCAATGTCATTGGGCACTCTGACCGTGGCTGACTCGTGTTACAATTCGTAGAAGTTAAAGTCACTTGCTAAATTATGTGGTCATGGTCAGTGGCACATGCCATCTTTTTCAAGGTATTTAGCACAATAGCCACACCGATCCACCTGTATTATACCTTGTTTGCACCCTCCCAATCATGCCTAGTACATCTGCACTGTGATTGGACACTCTGACCGTGGCTGACTTGTGTTATGATCAGTAGAAGTAAAAGTCACTTGGATATATTTGTGGTCATGGTCAGTGGCACATGCCAACTTTGTCAAGGGATTGCGCATAATAGTCACACCGAGCCACCAGTATTCTACCTTGATTGTACCTCCAAGGTCATGCCCAGTATATGTGCACTATGATTGGACACTCTGACCGTGGCTGACTTGTGTTAAGATTCATAGCCGTTTAAGGTACTTGGTAGACTTTGTGGTCATGGTCAGTGGCACATGCCAACTTTATCAGGGCATTGCGCACAGTAGCCGTGCCAAGCCACCGGTTTGTTACCTTGTTTATACCTACAAGGTTATGCCTAGTACATCTGAACTGTGATTGGGCACTCAGAATATGGCTGACTTGTGTTACGATTCGTATAAGTAAAAGTCACTTGGTAAACATTGTGGTCATGGTCAGTTGCACATGCCCACTTTGTCAAGGCATTGTGCACAATAGCCACACCGAGCCACCAGTATTCTACCTTGTTTGTACCTGCAAGATCATGCCTAGTACATCTGCACTGTGATTGGACACTCTGATCGTGGCTGACTCATGGTATGATTCATAGCCGTTTAAGGTACTTGGTAAACTTTGTGGTCATTGTTAGTGGCACATGCGAACATCGTCAAGGCAATGCGCACAATAGCCGTGCCAAGCCACCGGTTTTTTACCTTGTTTATACCTGTAGCGTCATGCATAATAGATGTGCACTGTGATTGGGCACATTGACCGTGGCTGACTCGTGTTACCATTCGTAGAAGTTAAAGTCACATGGTAAACTTTGTGGTCATGGTCAGTGGCACATGCCAATTTTGTCAAGGCATTGCACACAATAGCCACGCCGAGCCACCAGTATTCTACCTTGTTTATACCTGCAAGGTCATGCCTAGTATATCTGCACTGTGATTGGACACTCTAAGCGTGGCTGACTCGTGTTATGATTCATAGCCGTTTAAGGTACTTGGTAAACCTTGTGGTCATGGTCAGTGGAACATGCCAACTTTGTCAAGGCATTGCATACAATAGCCATGCCAAGCCACCGGTTTTTTACCTTGTTTATACCTGAAACGTCATGCATATTAGATGTGCAATGTCATTGGGCACTCTGACTGTGGCTGACTCGTGTTACAATTCGTAGAAGTTAAAGTCACTTGGTAAACCATGTGGTCATGGCCAGTAACACATGCCAACTTTGTCAAGGCATTGCGCACAATAGCCACACCAAGCCACCAGTATTCTACCTTGTTTGCACCTGCAAGATCATGCCTAGTACATATGCACTGTGATTGGACACTCTGCCCGTGGCTGACTTGTGTTAATATTCATAACCATTTCAGGTACTTGGTAGACTTTGTGGTCATGGTCAGAGGCACATGCCAACGTTGTGAAGGCATTACGCACAGAAGCCGTGTCAAGCCACCGGTTTTTGACCTTGGTTATAAGTGCAATGTCATGCCTAGTACATCAGAACCGTGATTGGGCACTCTGACTGTTGCTGACTCGTGTTACAACTCATATAAGTTAAAGTCACTTGGTAAACATTGTGGTCATGGTCAGGGGCACATGCCAACATTGTCAAGGTATTGCGCACGATAGCCACAATGAGCCACCAGTATTCCACCTTGTTTGCACCTGCAAGATCATGCCTAGTACAGCTGCACTGTGATTGGACACTCTGACTGTGGCTGACTTGTGTTATGATCAGTAGAAGTTAAAGTCACTTGAATACATTTGTGGTAATGGCCAGTGGCACATGCCAACTTTGTGAATGCATTGCGCACAATAGTCACACCGAGCCACCAGGTTTCTACCTTGTTTGTATCTGCAAGGTCATTTTCGGTATATCTGCACTGTGATTGGACACTCTCACCGTGGCTGACTCGTGTTACGATCCATAGCCGTTTAAGGTACCTGGTAAACTGTGTGGTCATGGTCAGTGGAACATGCCAACTTTATCAAGGCATTGCGCACAGTAGCCGTGCCAAGCCACCGGTTTTTGACCTTGTTTCTGCCTGCAAGGTCATGCCTAGTACACCTGAACCATGATTGGGTACTCTCACTGTGGCTGACTCGTATTACGATTCGTATAAGTTAAAGTCACTTGGTACACATTATGGTTATGGTCAGTGGCACATGCCAACTTTGTCAAGGCATTGTGCACAATAGCCACAACGAGCCACCAGTATTATACCTTGTTTGCACCTGCAAGATTATGGCTAGTTCATGTGCACTGTGATTGGACACTCTCACCGTGACTGACTCGTGTTATGGTTCATAGCCGTTTAAGGTACTTTGTAAACTTTGTGGTCATGGTCAGTGGCACATGCCGACATTGTCAAGGCATTGCGCACAATAGCCGTGCCAAGCCACCGTTTTTTAACATTGTTTATACCTGTAAGGTCATGCACATAAGATGCGTACTGTGACTGGGCACTCTGACCGTGGCTGACTCGTGTTACGATTCGTAGAAGTTAACGTCACGTGGTAAACTTTCTGGACATGGTCAGTGGCACATGCCAGCTTTGTCAAGGCATTGCGCACAATAGCCGTGCCAAGCCACCGGTTTTGTACCTTATTTATACCTGCAAGGTCATGCATACTATATGTGTACTGTGATTGGGCACTCTGACCATGGCTGACTCGTGTTACGACTTGTAGAAGTGAAAGTCACTTTGTAAACGTTGTGGTTATGGTCGGTGGCACATGCCGCCTTTGTCTAGGCATTGCGTACAATAGCCACACCGAGCCACCAGTATTCTACCTTGTCTCTACCTTCAAGATCATGCCTAGTAAATCTGCACTATGATTGGACACTCTGACTGTGACTGACTCGTGTTATGATCAACAGAAGTAAAAGTCAATTGGATACATTTGTGGTCATGGTCAGTGGCACATGCCAACTTTGTCAAGGCATTGCGCACATTAGCTGTGCCAAGCCACCGGTTTTTTACCTTGTTTATACATGCAAGGTCATGCATATTAGATGTGCACTGTGATTGGGCACTCTGACCGTGGCTGATTTGTGTTATTATCAATGGAAGTAAATGTCACTTGGATACATTTGTGGTCACGGTCAGTGGCACATGCCAACTTTGTCAAGGCATTGCGCACAATAGCCACACCAAGCCACCAGTATTCTACATTGTTTGTACCTGCAAGATCATGCCTAGTGCATCTGCACTGTGATTGGACACTTTGACCGTGGCTGACTCGTGTTATGATCAATATAAGTAAACGTCACTTGGAAACATTTGTGGTCATGGTCAGTGGCACATGCCAACTTTGTCAAGGCATTGTGCACAATAGCCACACCGAACCACCAGTATTCTACCTTGTTTATACCTGCATGTTCATGCCCAGTATATCTGTACTGTGATTGGACACTCTGACCGTGGCTGACTTGTGTTCTGATCAATAGAAGTAAAAGTCATTTGGATACATTTGTGGTCATGGTCAGTGGCACATGCCAAGTTTTTCAAGGAATTGCGCACAAAAGCCACACCGAGCTACGAGTATTCTACCTTGTTTGTACCTGTAAGATCATGCCTAGTACATCTGCATTGTGATTGGACACTCTGACCATAGCTGCCTCGTGTTATGATTCATAGCTGTTTCAGGTACTTGGTAAACTTTGTGGTCATGGTCAGTGGCACATGCCGAGTTTGTCAAGGCATTGCGCGCAATAGCCGTGCCAAGTCACCGGCTTTTTACCTTGTTTATACCTGCAAGGTCATGCCTAGTACATCTGAACTGGGATTGGGCACTCTAACTGTGGCTGACTCGTGTTACAATTCGTATAAGTTAAAGTCACTTGGTAAACTTTGTGGTCATGGTCAGTGGCACATGCCAACTTTGTCAAGGCATTGCGCACAATAGCCACACCGAGCCACCAGTATTCTACCTTGTTTCAACCTGCAAGATCATGCATAGTACATCTGCTTTGTGATTGGACACTTTGACCGTGGCTGACTCGTGTTATGATTTATAGCCGTTTAAGGTACTTGGTAAACTTTGTGGTCATGGTTAGTGGCACATGCCAACTTTGTCAAGGCATTGCGCACAATAGTCGTGCCAGGCTACCAAATTTGTACCTTGTTTATACCTGTGAGATCATGCCCAATACATCTGAACTGTGATTGGGCATTCTGACTGGGACTGACTTGTGTTACGATTCGTTGAAGTTAAAGTCACTTGGTAAACTTTGTGGTCATGGTGAGTGGCACATGCCAACTTTGTCAAGTCATTGCGCACAATAGTCGTGCCAATACACCGTTTTTAAACCCTCTTCATACCTGCAAGGTCATGCATAATAGATGTGCACTGTGATTGCGTACTCTGACCATGGCTGACTTGTTTTATGATTCCTAGAAGTTAAAGTTGTCAGAATAATATACAATGCTCACAAGACTGCCCACTTTACTTCTACCAAACAAGAAATGGGCAGCCTGCACTCCCCTACCCCTCAAGAAAAGGCCAAGCCAGAATATCCCCAAGAGGTCCAGATCAACTCTGACCAAGACTTCCGAAGACTCGCACGACAAAAGTATCAGCGCGAGTCCAGGCAACGGACGTGCCGAACCAACCGCACCCAAGCAGACGTGGATGCTGAGCCTGCCGCCACCAGCCACGGTACTGCACAGTCTCCGTTCTACCGCCACGGACCTGGGCTAACGGAAGTCACCGAGCGGCTCGGTCCATGCTACACGACAACGTATGTAGGGCACGACATACCACGGAGAAAGGTCGCAGCCCTCCTAACTCCAACGTGCGCTCCGCACCGGGAAGCGCACCCACGACCCACGACACGAGCCAAACAAGCAGAACGGCTGTGGCGCGCCTACACGCGCCACCCACCTTAGCAGTATTAGGACTAGGTAATCTTAGCATAGTACTTAACCTTGTACTTCTGCTCTTGTATCTCTGCCTCTGTTATCATCAGTATTATCATTCAATCATTTCCTCATTCCTTCGCTCACCTCCGTGCTGTGGTGCTGCCCATTGTCTCCTTGCCGTTGTCCGCCTCCGTGCTGTGGCACTCGTTCCTCTGCCTCGTTACGTGCTCTCTGCCCGTGGCACCTTGTTCGTTACATTGTCACTGGACCTCCTCACTTGCGCGCCTGCTGGCTAAGGCCTGTGATCCATCTCCTCACAGCACCCGCTCCTCCGCTTCGCTCCGTCGTGCCCGCACTGCTCACCCAAGGCGCCTCCAGAACTCGAAGCGCCCGTGCCGAGTGACACTGCGCCCACGCCAGTTCTATCTCCGGCTTGGCCTGTGCCTCTGGCACCGCCCCCGCTTCACCTCGTCATACTTCTCAGTGCTTGCCTCACAGTCGTGCCTGTGATCTCTCTTGACGTCAGCATGCCGTCAGCTGCCAGCACCTTCGCCGATGCTTCGGCCGTCATCTCTTCTGTGCATCTCCATCAGCTAACTGTCATGACATTTTCCTGACAAAAGTCACTTGGTAAACGTTCTGGTCATGGTCAGTGCCACATGCCAACTTTGTCAAGGCATTGCGCACAATAGCCACACCAAGCCACCAGTATTCTACCTTGTTTGCACCTGCAAGATCATGC
>SZWC01004282.1:72635-104745 GCA_023375785.1 Penium margaritaceum
GTTAAAGTCACTTGGTAAACTTTGTGGTCATGATCAGTGGCACATGCCAACTTCGTCAAGGCATTGCGCACAATAGCCACATGGAGCCACCAGTATTCTATGCTGTTTGCACCTGCAAGGTCATGCCTAGTTCATCTGCACTGTGAGTGGACACTCTAACCATGGCTGACTCGTGTTATGATCAATAGAAGTTAAAGTCACTTTGATACATTTGTGGTCATGGTCAGTGGCACCTGCCAAATTTGTCAGGACATTGCACACAATAGCCACACCAAGACACCAGAATTCTACCTTGTTCATACCTGTAAGGTCATGCCCAATATATCTGCACTGTGATTGGCCACTCTGACTGTGGCTGACTTGTGTTATGATTCATAGCCGTTGAAGGTACTTGGTACACATTGTGGTCATGGTCAGTGGCACATGCCAACTTTGTCAAGGCATTGCGCACAATAGCCGTGCCAAGCCACCGGTTTTTTAACTTGTGTATACCTGCAAGGTCATACATATTAGATGTGCACAATGATTGGGTACTCTGACCGTGGCTGACTCGTGTTACGATTCGTAGAAGTTAAAGTCACTTGGTAAACTTTGTGGTCATGGTCAGTGGCACATGCCAACTTCGTCAAGGCATTGCGCACAATAGTCACATTGAGCCACCAGTATTCTACCTTGTTTGCACCAGCAAGGTCATTTCTAGTACATCTGCACTATGATTGGACACTCTGATTGTGGCTGACTCGTGCTATGATCAATAGAATTTAAAGTTACTTGGATACATTTGTGGTCACGGTCAGTGGCACATGCCAAATTTGTCAAGGCATTGCGCACAATAGCCACACCGAGCCACCAGAATTATACCTTGTTCATACCTGTAAGGTCATGCCCAATATATCTGCAATGTGATTGGACACTCTGACCATGGCTGACTTGTGTTATCATCCATAGCCGTTTAAGGTACTTGGTAAACTTTGTCGTCATGGTCAGTGGCACATGCCAACCTTGTGAAGGCATTGCGCACAATAGCCGTGCCAAGACACCGGTTTTTTACCCTGTTTCTACCTGCAAGGTCATGCATATTAGATGTGCACTGTGATTGGGTATTCTGACTGTGGCTGACTCGTGTTATGATTCATAGAGGTTAAAGTCACTTGGTAAAGTATGTGGTCATGGTCAGTGGCACATGCCAGCTTTGTCAAGGCATTGCGTACAGTAGCCACACCAAGCCACCAGTATTCTACCTTTTTTGCCACTGTAATTTCATGCCTAGTACATCTGCACTATGATAGGACACTCTGACCGTGGCTGACTCGTATTATGATCAATAGACGTAAAAGTCACTTGGATACATTTGTGGTCATGGTCAGTGGCACATGCCAACATTGTCAAGGCATTGCGCACAATAGCCACACCGAGCCACCATTATTCTACCTTGTTCATACCTGCAAGGTCATGCGCAGTATCTGTACTGTGATTGAACACTCTGACGGTGACTGACTCGTGTTATGATTCATAGCCGTTTTAAGGTACTTGGTAAACTTTGTGGTCATGGTCAGTGGCACATGCCAACTTTGTCAAGGCATTGCGCACACTAGCCGTGCCAAGCCACCGGTGTTTTAACTTGTTTATACTTGCAATGTCATGCATATTAGTTGTACAAAATGATTGGTCACTCTGACGGTGGCTGACTCGTGCTACGATTCGTAGAAGTTAGAGTCACTTGGTAAACTTTGTGGTCATGGTCAGTGGCACATGCCAACTTCGTCAAGGCATTGTGCACAATAGCCACACTGAACCACCACTATTCTACCTTGTTTGCACCTGCAAGGTCATGCCTAGTACATCTGCACTGTGATTGGACACTCTGACCTTGGCTGACTTGTGTTATGATCAATAAAATTAAAAGTCACTTAGTTACATTCGTGGTCATGGTCAGTGGCACATGCCAACTTTGTCAAGGCATTGCGCACAATAGCCACACCGAGCCACCAGTATTCTACCTTGTTTATACCTGTAAGGTCATGTCCAGTATATCTGCACTGTGATTGGACACTCTCACTGTGGCTGACTCGTGCTATGATTCATAACCGTTTAAGGTACTTGGTAAACTTTGTGGTCATGGTCTGTGGCACATGCCAACTTTGTCATTGCGCACAATATCCATGCCAAGCCATCGGTTTTTTACCTTGTTTATACATGTAAGGTCATGCCTAGTACATCTGAACTGTGATTGGGCACTCTGACTGTGGCTGACTCGTGTTACCATTCATAGAAGTTAAAGTCACTTGGTAAACTTTGTGGTCATGGTCAGTGGCACATGCCAACTTGGTCAAGGCATTGCGCATAATAGCCACACCGAGCCAACGGTATTCTACCTTGTTTGCACGTGCAAGGTCATGCCTAGTACATGTGCACTGTTCTTGGACACTCTGACCGTGGCTAACTCGTGTTATGATCAATAGAAGTAAACGTCACTTGGATACATTTGTGGTCATGGTCAGTGGCACATGCCAACTTTGTTAAGGCACTGGGCACAAGAGCCACACCAAGCCACCAGTAATCTACCTTGTTTGCACCTGCAAGATCATGCCTAGTACATCTGCACTGTGATTGGACACTCTGACCGTGGCTGACTCGTGTTATCATCAATAGAAGTAAAAGTCACTTGGATACATTTGTGGTCATGGTTTGTGGCACATGCCAACTTTGTCAAGGCAATGCACACAATAGCCACACCAAGCCACCAGTACTCTACCTTGTTCATACCTGTGAGGTCATGCACAGTATATCTGCACTATGATTGGACACTCTCACTGTGGCTGACTCGTGTTATGATTCATAGCCGTTTAAGGTACTTGGTAACCTTTGTGGTCATGGTCAGTGTATCACAATATGAATCTGACAGAGCATGACACACCCGAGATTAAAACTCTCAATAACGGTTCAGCTCCGGCTTAGAACCAACTCGGACTAGCTGTTAACGGTCCCCTACCTATCAACGGCCATTCTACCAAGGAATCCCCTAATAATCGGCTCGACCGCAAGCCCGTCCGGCTAGTGCACAAGAAGCCGTTACATATGGATTTGTCCTGTTCTGATGTAATATAAGGAGGATGTTCATTCCCTCCTAGTTTAACCAGAACAGTTCTGCTCATCCTGTTCCCCCTTTGGTTCCGCGGCTTCGCCGCCGTGTCTTCGCTCTGCCCATCCTTCACAGTCTCTGTCTTCGCCAGCTCTCAACGCTTTGCTCCGTCACTCTCGCTCCTTCGCTCAGCTCTCACTCTCCGTCAGCACTATCTCTCACGTCAACCTGTCTACCTGTGCTACCTTGCATCTCCGCGCTCATCGGCTCCCGCGACTAACTCCTCGAACCGCTCTCGCTCACGTCACTCTGCTGACGTACATCTGCATGTTCAGCTGCTTCTGCTTGCTTCTGCTACCGTCGTTCTCATGCTTGCATTCTTCTGACATGGTATCAAAGCCTCAGGCAACATCACCTGGAGATCCGTGACCGCGTCATCGCTCTGTCGCCGCTCCCGCTCCATCGCTTCCACCCTATCGCCGCTACCGCTGTCTCGCGCCTCGCCGCTTCATCCGCAGCTGACATCAGGAGCTCTGCCTGACGAGTCTTCCATGCTGAAGAAACGCCCAGTCATCCTGAGAAGGCCCTTCGCCCATTTCCGTGCCCATGGCTAACTACTGGTGACAAGTCACCGACATCAGCCGCAAGCAACTCTCAAGCCGCCGCCCGTCGTCAACTACCAAGAAGCTTCTTGCCGCCTCCAATCTGCTATCAGCGCATCGCATCTACCTCCACTGCGATCACCTCCTGATCACTCTGCCTCGTCAGCCTCATCTGCTCCTTCCTCGCTGTGATCTTCTGTCCGCTCGCGTCCATCATCCCAAGTCGCCTTCTCGCATCGTCCTCCTCGTCTCGTCAAGCAGCTGCAGCCAAAACTGCCACTGTTAGGATATCGGACACCACCAGTCGTCCTGCTCCCATTTCCGAGCCAACTGGGGAACAAGCCGTCACTCTCCCGACATCAGCAGCTCAATCACTGCCCGCTGCCTGACTTCCTCTACCGCAACTAATCTCTTCGGCTAACAAGATATCGGACACCACCAGTCTTCCTGCTCCCACTTCCAAGCCAACTGGGGAACAAGCCGTCACTCTCCTGAAGGCTGAAGAAGATCAGTTGTGTCGCTCTGCCTCCCTACCGTCAGCTCCACCTTCCGCGCCGCGCCTCACCTACGCTCTCTCCGCTCGCGTTGCCCTCTGTCTGCCGTCATCTCCATCATCATCAGCCCTCGGTCTTCGTCTCCATTTGCCTCCATTACTTCTCCTCCTCCTCGCCCAAACTTCATCAAGTCGCCTGTTCCTGCCTCATCTTTGTCTGTTCATCTTCGGCATCATCCGCGCCGCCTCCGCATCGCTTTCTCCCCACCATCAGCATCCTCCGCGCCGCCATCCTTCATCAGCATCAGCATCATCAGCATCGCTTTATCGCGCACGTGGTTCCGTCCCTGCGCCCACTCATCAATCAATCGTTTTCTCCTCCGCTTCTGCAAATCGCTTTCATCTCGGCACAAGGATCCGCCCGGCCGCATCGCCCTTTCCACGACGGCCTGCGCCCACGCCATAACTTCGCAGCGCACGTGGTTTCGCCCCTGCGCCCACTCATTCATCAATCGCTTCCGCAGCTTCCATCGTCAGCCCGGAACAAGGATCTGCCCGGTCGCATCGCCCGTTTCGCGACGACCTGCGCCCACGCCGTAACTTCGCAGCGCACGTGATTTCGCCCCTGCGCCCACTCCTCCATCAATTGCTTCTACAGCAGCGCACGTGGTTTCGCCCCTACGTCCACTCATCCATCAATCGCTTCCTCCACTCCCGCGAATCGTTCTCCATTCAGGCACAAGGATCCGCCCGGCCGCATCGCCTTCTTCCGCGACGGCTTGCGGCCATGCCAAAGCTTCCTTTAGCGCACAAGGCTTCGCCCCTGCACCCACTTATTCATCATTCGCTTCCTCTGCTTCTGCAAAACCGTCTTCTGCCCAGCACAAGGATCCGCCCGGCCGCACCGCCTTTTTTGCGACGACCTACGCCCACGCTGAAAACTCTGCAGCGCACAGGGATTCACCCCTGCGCCCAGTCATCAATCAAACCGCTTCTTCAGCTTCCACTCTCCAACTCAGCACAAGGATCTGCCCAGTTGCATCACCTGATACTGCGACAACTCGTAATCACACTGAAAACATCAACGAATATCCACACCAACCACCGTCATGACTACTCCACCTCTTCATGACATACTCGCCGAAGATGGCTCCAACGTGCACACATGGTGTGCCTCTGTCCTCACACACGCCGCTGGATGGTCAGTTCGTGAACACTCACTCATCAACCTACTACGAGGATCTGTCGAATACAACACTGACAGACAACCCTCAGCAATGGACGACTATTCCACGGACATCCAACGAATCACCTTTGAGGCAGCATGTGACCAACTCCGACCCCTTGTGCATCCATCCTATCACCATCATGTCAGAACTGCTCACACTACCCCTATGCTCTGGCTCAGAATACTTCATCAAGGGTGGTGGCGTCACTGGCTCAAGGGAGTCTGCACCAACATGACAATTCTGCCTACAATGGCAGAAGCACTTGACCCTGTGCCCGCCTTTGGACGATATGAAGGATGGGCACAAACACAGGAATGAGTTGAGCAGGTGTACAAGTCCCTCTGCCCAGTTCTTCGCCGACACTTCGGGGTAACAGACTGTGTGTTTGGTGACCAGCTCTCCATTGGGTCACCAGAACAACGGACTGAGTTATATACTGAGGTAAACCAGCAAGTACGGAGAGAGCTGAAAACAGTCATGCGCAGGACCTACCATACACTTGTTGACGCACATCCAGGGAACCTCGGAGACATGTGGTCACACTTCCTTTCCTCTCGGGGTCTGGGACGCTCCATCACCATGGAACGGACCTACTCACACAGATAATCTGTCAGATTCAAGGGGGGGTGTCAGAATATGAATCTGACAGAGCATGACACACCCGAGATTAAAACTCT
Organism: Penium margaritaceum; assembly: GCA_023375785.1. Classification (NCBI taxonomy): domain Eukaryota; kingdom Viridiplantae; phylum Streptophyta; class Zygnematophyceae; order Desmidiales; family Peniaceae; genus Penium; species Penium margaritaceum. The sequence continues at coordinate 78,719 of SZWC01004282.1, forward strand.
CAATAACAGTTCAGCTCCCGCTTAGAACCAACTCGGACTAGCCGTTAACGGTCCCCTACCTACCAACGGCCATTTTACTGAGGAATCCCCTAATAAGCGGCTCGACCGCAAGCGCGTCCGGCTAGTGCACAAGAAGCCGTTACATACGGATTTGTCCTGTTCTGTTGTAATATAAGGAGGATGTTCATTCCCTCCTAGTTTAACCAGAACAGTTCTGCTCATCCTGTTCCCCCTTTGGTTCCGCGGCTTCGCCGCCATGTCTTTGCTCTGCCCATCCTTTGCACTCTCTGACTTCGCCAGCTCTCAACGCTTCGCTCCGTCATTCTCGCTCCTTTGCTTAGCTCTCACTCTCCGTCAGCACTATCTCTCACGTCAACCTGTCTACCTGTGATACCTCGCATCTCCGCGCTCATCGGCTCCCGCGACTAACTCCTCGAACCGCTCTTGCTCACGTCACTCTGCTGACGTACATCTGCATGTTCAGCTGCTTCTGCTTGCTCCTGCTACCGTCGTTCTCATGCTTGCATTCTTCTGAAACAGTGGTACATGCCAACTTTGTCAAGGCATTGCGCACAATAGCCATGACAAGCCACTGGTTTTTTACCTTGCTTATGCCTGTAAGGTCATTCCTAGTACATCTGAACTGTGATTGGGCACTCTGACTGTGACTGACTCGTGTTACCATTCATAGAAGTTAAAGTCACTTGGTAAACTTTGTGGTCATGGTCAGTGGCACATGCCAACTTGGTCAATGCATTGCGCATAATAGCCACACCGAGCCACCGGTATTCTACCTTGTTTGCACCTGCAAGATCATGCTTAGTACATCTGCACTATGATTGGACACTCTGACCGTGGCTGACTCGTGTTATGATCAATAGAAGTGAAAGTCACTTGGATACATTTGTGGTCATGGTCAGTGGCACATGCAAACTTTGTCAAGGAATTGCACAATATAACCACACCAAGCCACCAGTATTCTACCTTGTTTATACCCGTAAGGTCATGCCCAGTGTATCTGTACTGTGATTGGACACTCTGACTGTGGCTGACCCGTGTAATTATTCATAGCCGTTTAAGGTACTTGGTAAAATGTGTGGTCAAGGTCAGTGACACATGCCAACTTTGTCAAGGCATTGCGCACAATAGCCGTGCCAAGCCACTGGTTTTTTACCTTGTTTATACCTGCAAGCTCATGCCGGCTACATCTGAAGTGTGATTGGGCACTCTGATTGTGGCTGACTCGTGTTATGTTTCGTACAAGTTAAAGTCACTTGGTAAACTTTGTGGTCATGGTCAGTGGCACATGCCAACTTGGTCAGGGCATTGCGCATAATAGCCACACCGAGCCACCAGTATTCTACCTTGTTTGCACGTGCAAGATCATGCCTAGTACGTCTGGACTGTGATTGGACACTCTGACCACGGTTGACTCGTGTTCTGATCAATAGAAGTAAAAGTCACTTGGATACATTTGTGGTCATGGTCATTGGCACATGCCAACTTTGTCAGGGCATTGCGTACAATAGCCACACCGAGTCACCAGTACTTTACCTTATTTATATGTGTAAGGCCATGCCCAGTATATATGCACTGTGATTGGACACTCTGACCATGGATGACTCGTGTTATGATTCATATCCGTTAAAGGTACTTGGTAAACTTTGCGGGCATGGCAGTGGCACATCCCAACTTTGTCAAGGCATTGCGCACAATAGCCATGCCAAGCCACCGGTTTTGTACCTTGTTTATACCTGCAAGGTTGTGCATATTAGATGTGCGCTATGATTGTGCACTCTGACCGTGGCTGTCTCGTGTTACGATTTGTATAATTTAAAGTCACATGGTAAACATTGTGGTCATGGTCAGTGGCACATGCCAACTTTGTAAAGGCATTGTGCACAACAGCCACACCGAGCCACCAAGTTTCTACCCTTTTTTAACCTGCAAGATCATGCATAGTACATCTAAACTGTGATTGGACAGTCTGACCGCGGCTGACTTGTGTTATGATCAATAAAAGTAAAAGTCACTTGGATACATTTGTGGTCACGGTCAGTGGCACATGCAAACTTTGTCAAGGCATTGCACACAACAGCCAAACTGAGCCAGCAGTATTCTACCTTGTTTGCACCTGCACGATCATGCATAGTACATCTGCAATGTGATTGGACACTCTGACCGTGGCTGACTCGTGTCATGATCAATAGAAGTAAATGTCACTTGGATACACTTGTGGTCATGGTCAGTGGCACATGCCAACTTTTTCAAGGCATTGCGCAAAACAGCCACACGGAGCCACTAGTATTCTACCTTGTTTATACCTTCAAAATCATGCCTAGTACATCTGCACTGTGATTGGACACTCTGACCGTGGCTGACTCCTGTCATCATCAATAGAAGTAAAAGTCACTTGGATAAATTTGTGGTCATGGGCAGTGGCACATGCCAACTTTGTCAAGGCATTGCGCACAATAGCCACATGGAGCCACCAATATTCTACCTTGTTTGTACCTGCAAGCTCATGCCTAGTTTATCTGCACTGTGATTGGACACTCTGACCGTGGTTGTCTCGTGTTATGATCAATAGAAGTAAAAGTCACTTGGATACATTTGTGGTCATGGTCAGTGGCACATGCCAACTTTGTCAAGGCATTGCGCAAAATAGCCACACCAAGTTACTAGTATTCTACCTTGTTTGTACCTGCAAGATAATGCCTAGTACATTCGGCATGTGATTGGACACTCTAACCGTGGCTGACTCGTGTTATGATAAATAGAAGTAAAAGTCACTTGGATACATTTGTGGTCATGGTCAGGGGCACATGCCAACTTTCTCACGGCATTGCGCACAATAGCCACACCAAGCCACCAGTATTTTGCCTTGTTTTTACCTGTGAGATCATGCCCAGTATATCTGCACTATGATTGGACACTCTGACCGTGGCGGACTCGTGTTATGATTCTTAGCCGTTAGAGGTACTTGGTAAACTTTGTGGTCATGGTCTGTGGCACATGCCAATTTTTTCAAGGCATTGCGCACAATGGCCGTGCCAAGCCACCGGTTTTTAACTTGTTTATACATGCAAGGTCACGCATATTAGATGTGCACTGTGATTGGGCACTCTGACCGTGGCTGAATCTTGTTACGATTCGTAGAAGTTAAAGTCACTTGGTAAACTTTGTGGTCATGGTCAGTGGCACTGCCAACTCTGTCAAGGCATTGCGCACAATAGCCACACTGAGCCACCAGTATTCTACCTTGTTTGCACCTGCAAGATCATGCCTAGTACATATTCACTGTGATAGGACACTCTGACCGTGGCTGACTCGTGTTATGATCAATAGAAGTAAAAGTCACTTGGATACATTTCTGGTCATGGTCAGTAGCACATGTCAACTTTGTCAAGGCATTACACACAATAGCCACACGGAGCCACCAGTATTCTACCTTCTTTGTACCTGTAAGGTCATGCCCAGTATATCTACACTGAAATTGGACACTCTGACCGTGGCTGCCTCGTGTTATGATTCATAGCCGTTTAATGTACTTGGTAAACTTTGTGGTCATAGCAGTGGCACATGCCAACTTTGTCAAGGCATTGCGCACAATAGCCGTGCCAAGCCACCGGGTTTTTACCTTGTGTATACCTGCAAGGTCATGCATATTAGATGTACGCTGTGATTGGGCACTCTGATCGTGGCTGACTCGTGCTACGGTATGTAGAGGTCAAAGTCACTTGGTAGACTTTGTAGTCATGGTCAGTGGCACATGCCAACTTTGTCAAGGCATTGCGCACAATAGCCACACCGAGCCACCAGTATTCTACCTTTCTTTAACCTGCAAGATCATGCGTAGTACATCTGCACTGTGATTGGACACTCTGACCGCGGCTGACTTGTGTTATGATCAATGGAAGTAAAAGTCACTTGGATACATTTTTGGTCAAGGTCAGTGGTACATGCCAACTTTGTCAAGGCATTGCGCACAATAGCCAAACTGCGCCACCAGTATTCTACCTTGTTTGTACCTGCACAATCATGCCTAGTACATCTGCACTATGATTGGATACCCTGACCGTGGCTAACTCGTGTTATGATCAATAGAAGTAAAAGTCACTTGGATACATTTGTGGTCATGGTCAGTGGCACATGCCAACTTTGTAAAGGCATTGCGCAAAATACCTACACCGAGCCACTATTATTCTACCTTGTTTGTACCTGCAAGATCATGCCCATTATATCTACACTGTGATTGGACACTCCGACCGTGGCTGAGTCGTGTTATGATTTATAGCCGTTTCATGTACTTGGAAAACTTTGTGGTCATGGTCAGTGGCACAATGCATTGCGCACAATAGCCGTGCTAAGACACCGGTTTTTTTCCTTGTTTTTACCTGCAAGGTCATGCATATTAGATGTACGCTGTGATTGGACACTCCGACCGTGGCTGACTCGTGTTATGATCCGTAGACGTTAAAGTCACTTGGTAAACATTGTGGTCATGGTCAGTGGCACGTGCAAAATTTGTCAAGGCATTACGCACAATAGCCACACCGAGCCACCAGTATTCCACCTTGTTTGTATCTGTAAGATCATGCCTAGTACATCTGCATTTTTATTGGACACTCTGACCGTGACTGACTCGTTTCCCTTTTGTCTTGTTATGTCTATTATAAGGAGGATGTTCATTCCCTCATAGTATAACCGGAACAGTTGTGCACATACTGTTCCCTTTTGGTTCCGTGGTATCGCCGCTGTGTTCTCGCTCTGCTCGCCTTGTGTCTCCGCTCACTTCGCCTACCATTTATCGCTTTGCTTTGTCACTCATGACCTTTCGCTCACCTCCGGTGCATCACCCGCTTCGATTCCGTGCTCTCTCACTGCCCTCTGTCTACCTTGGAGCTCTGTGTCTCACCCCTGTCGAGGCCTTGTGACTAACGTATGAGGACCGTTCTCGTCTTTCTGCCTTCATCATTCTGCTGGCTGACTCCTGTATGATTCAGTGCTTCTGCCTGCTTCTGCTCCTGCCGTCCACTCTCACTACAATCTTCTGACAAAATCTACTTGGTAAACTTTGTAATCATGGTAAGTGGCACATGCCAACTTTGTCAAGGCATTGCGCACAATAGCCACACCGAGCCACCAGTATTCTACCTTGTTTGCACCTTCAAGATCATGCCTAGTACATCTGCACTATGATTGGACACTCTGACCGTGGGTGACGCGTGTTATGATTCATAGCCGTTTAAGGTTCTTGGTAAACAGTGTGGTCATGGTCAGTGGCACATGCCAACTTTGTCAAGGAATTGCGCACAATTGCCATGCCAAGCCACCGGTTTTTTACCTTCTTCATACCAGCAAGGTCATGCATATTTGATGTGCAATATGATTGGGCACTCTGAATGTGGCTGACCCGTGTTACGATTCGTAGAATTTAAAGTCACTTGGTAAACTTTGTGGTCATGGTCAGTGGCACATGCCAACTTTGTCAAGGCATTGCGCACAATAGCCGTGCCAAACCACCAGTTTTTTACCTTGTGTATACCAGCAAGGTCATGCATATTAGACGTGTATAGTGATTGGGCACTCTGACCGTGGCTGACATGTCTTACGATTCGTAGAAGTTAAAGTCACTTGGTAAACATGGTGATCATGATCAGTGGCACATGCCAACTTTGTCAAGGCATTGCGCACAATAGCCACACTGAGCCACCAGTATTCTACCTTGTTTGCACCTTCAAGATCACGCCTAGTACATCTGCAGTGTGATTGGACACTCTGACCGTAGGTGACGCGTGTTATGATTCATAGCCGTTTCTGGTACGTGGTAAATAGTGTGGTCATGGTCAGTGGAACATGCCAACTTTGTCAAGGCATTGCGCACAATAACTGTGCCAAGCCACCAGTTTTTTACCTTCCTTATACCTGCAAGGTCATGCATATTAGATGTGAACTGTGATTGGGCACTCTGAATGTGGCAGACTCCTGTTACGATTCGTAGACGTTAAAGTCACTTGGTAAACTTTGTGGTCATGGTCAGTGGCACATGCCAACTTTGTCAAGGCGTTGCGCACAATAGCCGTGCCAAGCCACCGGTTTTTTACCTTGTGTATGCCTGCAAGGTCATGCATATTAGATGTGCAATGTGATTAGGCACTTTGACCGTGGCTGACTTGTGTTACGATTCGTAGACGTTAAGGTCACTTGGTAAACTTTGTGGTCCTGGTCAGTGGCACATGCCAACTTTGTCAAGTCATTGCACACAATAGCCACACCGAGACACCAGTATTCCACCTTGTTTGTACTTGCAAGATCATGCCTATTACTTTTGCACTTTTACTGGACACTCTGACCATGGCTGACTCGTGTTATGATCAATAGAAGTAGAATTCACTTGGATACATTTGTGGTCATGGTCAGTGGCACATGCCAACTTTGTCAAGGCATTGCGCACAATAGCCACACCGAGACACCAGTATTCTGCCTTGTTTGTACCTGCACAATCATGCCTAGTACATCTGAACTGTGATTGGACACTCTGACCGTGGCTGACTCGTGTTATGAGTCGTAGCCGTTTGAGGTACTTGGTAAACTTTGTGGTCATGGTCAGTGGCACATGCCAACTTTGTCAAGGCATTGCGCACAATAGCCGTGCCACACCATCGGGTTTTTACCTTGTTTATACCTGCAAGGTCATGCCTAGTACATCTGAACTGTGATTGGGCACTTTGACTGTAGCTGACTCGTGTTACGATTTGTATAAGTTAAAGTCACTTGGTAAACCTTGTGGTCATGGTCAGTGGCACATGCCAACTTTTTCAAGGCATTGCGCACAATAGGCGTGCCAAGCCACCAGTTTTTTACTTTGTTTATACCTGCAGGGTCATGCATATTAGATGTGCACTGTGATTGGGCACTCTGACCGTGGTTGACTCGTGTTACGATTTGTAGAAGTTAAAGTCACTTGGTAAACTTTGTGGTAATGGTCAGTGGCACATGCCAACTTTCTCAAGGCATTGCGCACAACAGCTGTGCCACGCCACCGGTTTTTTACCTTGTTTACAACTGCAAGGGCATGCCTAGTACATCTGAACTTTGATGTGAACTGTGATTGGGCACTCTGAATGTGGCTGACTCCTGTTACAATCCATAGAAGTTAAAGTCACTTGGTAAACTTTGTGGTCATGGTCTGTGGCACATGCCAACTTTGTCAAGGCATTGCGCACAATAGCTGTGCCAAGACACCGGTTTTTTACCCTGTTTATACGTGCAATGTCATGCATATTAGATGTGCACTGTGATTGGGTACTCTGACCATGGCTGACTTGTGTAATGATTCGTAGAAGTTAAAGTCACTTGGTAAACTTTGTGGTCATGGTCAGTGGCACATGCCAACTTTGTCAAGGCATTGCGTACAATAGCTATACCGAGCCACCAGTATTCTACCTTGTTTGTACCTGCAAGATCATGCCTAGTACATCTGCACTGTGATTGGACACTCCGACCGTGGCTGACTTGTGTTATGATCAATACAAGTAAAACTCACTCGGATACATTTGTGGTCATGGTCAGTGGCGCATGCCAACTTTGTCAACGCATTGCGCACAATAGCCACACCATGCCAACAGTATTCTAGCTTATATGTGCAAGGTCATACCCAGTTTATCTGCACTATGATTGGACACTCTGACCGTGGCTGACTCGTGTTATGAGTCATAGCCGTTTAAGGTACTTGGTAAACTTTGTGGTCATGGTCAGTGGCACATGCCAACTTTGTCAAGGCATTGCGCACAATATCTGTGCCAAGCCACCGGTTTTTTACCCTGTTTATACATGCAAGGTCATGCCTAGTACATCTGAACTGTGCTTGGGCACTCTGACTGTGGCTGACTCGTGTTACGATTTGTAGAAGTTAAAGTCACTTGGTAAACTTTGTGGTCATGGTCAGTGGCACATGCCAACTTTGTCAAGGCATTGCGCACAAAATCCGTGCCAAGCCACCGGTTTTTTTCCTTTTTTATACCTGCAAGGTCATGCATATTTGATGTGCACTGTGATTGGGCATTCTGACTGTGGTTGAATTGTGTTACGATTCGTAGAAGTTCAAATCACTTGGTAAACTTCCTGGTTATGGTCAGTGGCACATGCCAACATTGTCAAGGCATTGCGCACAATAGCCATTGCGAGCCACCAGTATTCTACCTTGTTTGAACCTTCAAGAACATGCGTAGTACATCTGCACTATGATTGGACACTCTGACCATGGCTGACTCATGTTATGATCAATATATGTAAAAGTCACTTGGATACAATTGTGGTCATGGTCAGTGGCATATGCCATCTTTGTCAAGGCATTGCACACAATAGCCACACCGAGCCACCAGTATTCTACCTTGTTTATGCCTGTAAGGTCATGCCCAGTATATCTGCACTGTGATTGGACACTGTGCCCGTGGCTGACTCGTGTTATGATTCATACCCATTAAAGGTACTTGGTAAACTTTGTGGTCATGGTCAGTGGCACATGCCAACTTTGTCAAGGAATTGCGCACAATAGCCGTGCCAAGCCACCGGTTAATTTACCTTGTTTATACCTGCAAGGTCATGCCTAGTACATCTGAACTTTGATTGCGCACTCTGATTGTGGCTGACTTGTGTTACAATTAATAGAAGTTAAAGTCACTTGGTAAACTTTGTGGCCATGGTCAGTCGCACATGCCAACTTTGTCAAAGCATTGCGCACAATAGCCACACCAAGCCACCCGTATTCTATCTTATTTGCACGTGCAAGATCATGCCTACTATGTCTGCATTCTGATTGGACACTCTGACCGTCGCTGACTCGTGTTGTGATTCATAGCTGTTTAAGGTACTTGGTAAACTTTGTGGTCATGGTCAGTGGCACATGCCAACTTTGTCAAGGCATTGCGCACAATAGCCATGCCAAGCCACAGGTTTTTTTTACTTGTTTATACCTGCAAGGTCATGCATACTAGATGTGCACTGTGATTGGGAACTCTGACCGTGGCTGACTCGTGATACGATTCGTAGAAGTTAAAGTCACTGGGTAAACTTTGTGTTCATGGTCAGTGGCACATGCCAACTTTGTCAAGGCATTGCGCACAATAGCAAAACCGAGCCACCAGTACTCTATCCTGTTTGCACCTTCAAGATCATGCCTAGATTATCTGCACTGTGATTGGACACTCTGACCGTGGCTGACTCGTGTTATGATCAATAGAAGTAAAAGTCACTTGCATACATTAGTGGTCATGGTCAGTGGCACATGCCAACTTTGTCAAGGCATAGCGCAAAATAGCCACACCGAGCCACCAGTATTCTACCTTGTTTGTACCTACAAGATCATGCATAATACATCTGCATTGTGATTGGACATTTTGACCGTGGCTGATTCGTGTTATGATCAATAGAAGTAAAAGTCACTTGGATATATTGTGGTCATGGTCAGTGGCACATGCCAACTTTGTCGAGGAATTGCGCACAATAGCCACACCGATCCATCTGTATTCTACCTTGTTTATACCTGCAAGGTCATGCCCAGTATATCTGCACTGCGATTGGACACTCTGACCCTGGCTGACTCGTGTTATGATTCATAGCCGTTTAGCATTCCTGGTAAACTATGTGGTCATGTTCAGTGGCATATGCCAACTTTGTCAAGGCATTGCGCACAATAGCCGTGCCAAGCCATCGGTTTTTTACCTTGTATATACCTGCAAGGTCATGTATATTAGATGTGCGCTTTGATTGGGTACTCTGACCGCAGCTGACTTGTGTTATGAGTCGTAGAAGTCAAAGTCAATTGGTAAACTTTGTTGTCATGGTCAGTGGCACATGCCAACTCTGTCAAGGCACTGCGCACAATAGCCACACCGAGCCACCAGTATTCCACCTTGTTTGCACCTGTAAGATCATGCCTAGTACATCTGCACTCTGATTGGACACTCTGACCGTGGCTGACTCGTGTTATGATCAATAAAAGTAAAAGTCACTTGGATACATTTGTGGTCATGGTTAGAGGCACATGCCATCTTTGTCAAGGCATTGCGCACAAAAGCCACACTGAGCCACCAGTATTTTACCTTTTTTATACCTGTAAGGTCATGCCCATAACATTTGCATTCTGATTGGACACTCTGACGGTGGCTGACCCGTGTTATGATTCATAGCCGTTTAAGGTACTTGGTTAATGTTGTGGTCATTGTCAGTGGCACATGCCAACTTTGTCAAGGCATTGCGCAAAATCGCCATGCCAAGCCACCAGTATTTGAACTTGTTTATACCTGCAACATCATGCATATTACATGTGCACTGTGATTGGGCACTCTGACCATGGCTGACTTGTGTTATGATCAATAGAAGTAAAAGTCACTTGGATACATTTGTGGTCATGGTCAGTGGCACATGCCAACTTTGTCAAGGCATTGTGCATAATAGCCACACCGAACCACGAGTAATATACCTTGTTTACAACTGAAAGGTCATGCCCAGTATATCTGCACTGTGATTGGAAACTCTGACCGTGGCTGAAACGTGTTATGATTCATAGCCCTTTAAGGTACTTGGTAAACTTTGTGGTCATGGTCAGTGGCACATGCCAACTTTGTCAAGGCATTGCGCATAATATCCGTGCCAAGCCACCGGTTTTTTAACTTGTTTATACCTGCAAGTTCATGCATATTAGATGTGCACCGTGATTGGGCACTCTGAGTGTGGCTGACCCGTGTTACGATTTGTAGAAGTTAAAGTCACTTGGTAAACTTTGTGGTCATGGTCAGTGGCACATGCCAACTTTGTCAAGGCATTGCGCATAATATCCGTGCCAAGCCACCGGGTTTTCTAACTTGTTTATACCTGCAAGTTCATGCACATTAGATGTGCACCATGATTGGGCACTCTGAGTGTGGCTGACCCGTGTTACGACTTGTAGAAGTTAAAGTCACTTGGTAAACTTTGTGGTCATGGTCAGTGGCACCTGCCAATTTTGTCAAGGCATTGCGCACAATATCTGTGCCAAGCCACCGGTTTTTTACCTTGCTTATACATGCAAGATCATGCATGTTAGATGTGCACCGTGATTGGACACTCTGACCGTGGCTGCCTCATGTTACGATTCGTAGAAGTTTAAGTCACTTGGTAAACTTTGTGGTCATGGTCAGTGGCACATGCCAACTTTGTCAAGGCATTGCGCACAATAGCCGTGCCAAGCCACCGGTTTATTGCCTTTTTTATACCTGCAAGGTCATGCATATTAGATGTGCACCGTGATTGGGCACTCTGAGTGTGGCTGACCTGTGTTACGATTTGTATAAGTTAAAGTCACTTGGTAAAACTTGTGGTCATGGTCAGTGGCACATGCCAATTTTGTCAAGGCATTGCGCACAATAGCTGTGCCAAGCCACCGGTTTTGTACCTTGTTTATACCTGCAAGGTCATGCATGTTAGATGTGCACCGTGATTGGACACTCTGACCGTGGCTGAATAGTGTTACGATTCGTAGAAGTTAAAGTCACTTGGTAAACTTTGTGGTCATTGTCAGTGGCACATGCAAACTTTGTCAAGGCACTGCGCACAATAGCCACGCCAAGCCACCGGTGTTTTACCATGTTTGTACCTGCAAGATCATGCCTAGTACATCTGCACTGTGATTGGACACTCTGACCTTGGCTGACTCGTGTTATGATCGATAGAAGGAAAGTCACTTGGATACATTTTTGGTCATGGTCAGTGGCACATACCAACTCTGTCAAGGCATTGCACAAAAAAGCCACACCGATCCACCTGTGTTCTATTTTTTTTAAACATGCAAGGTCATGCCCATTATATCTGCACTGTGATTGGACACTCTGACCGTGGCTGACCCGTGTTATGACCCATAGCCGTTTCATGTACTTGGTAAACTTTGTGGTCATGGTCAGTGGCACATACCAACTTTGTCAAGACATTGCGCACAATAGCCGTGCCAAGCCACCTGTTTTTTACCTTGTTTATACCTGTAATGTTATGCCTAGTACATCTGAACTGTGATTGGGTACTCTGACCGCGGCTGACTCGTGTTATGATTCATAGAAGTTAAAGTCACTTGGTAAACTTTGTGGTCATGGTCAGTGGCACATCCCAACTTTGTCAAGGCATTGCGCACAATAGCTGCACCGAGGCACCAGTATTTTACCTTGTTTGCACATGCGAGGTTATGCCCAGTATATCTGCACAGTGATTGGATACTCTGACAGTGGCTGTCTCGTGTTATGATTCACAGCCGTTTAATGTACTTGGTAAACTTTGTGGTCATGGTCAGTGGCACATGCCAACTTTGTCAAGGCATTGCGCACCATAGCCACACCGAGCAACCAGTATTCTACCTTGTTTGTACCTGCAAGATCATGCCTAGTTCACGTGCACTTTGATCGGACACTCTGACCGTGGCTGACTCGTGTTACGATTCGTAGAAGTTAAAATCACTTGGTAAACTTTGTGGTCATGGTCAGTGGCACATGCCAACTTTGTCAAGGCATTGCGCACCATAGCCACACCGAGCAACCAGTATTCTACCTTGTTTGTACCTGCAAGATCATGCCTAGTTCACGTGCACTTTGATCGGACACTCTGACTGTGGCTGACTCGTGTTATGATTCATAGCCGTTTAATGTACTTGGTAAACCTTGTGGTCATGGTCAGTGGCACATGCGAACTCTGTCAGGGCATTGCACACAATAGCCGTGCCAAGCCACCGGATTTTTACCTTGTTTATTCCTGCAATGTCATGCATGTTAGATGTGCACTCAAATTGGGCACTCTGACCGTGGCTGACTCGTGTTACGATACGTATAAGTTAAAGTCGATTGGTAAACTTTGTGGTCATGGTCAGTGGCACATGCCAACTTTGTCAAGGCATTGCGCATAATAGCCACACCAAACCACCCGTATTCTACCTACTGCTCAAGGAATTCAACGATAGAGGTTTGCCTGATTATGAAATCTATGAATTAGATTGAAAAACTGGGCTCAGTATTGTTTTTGGAATCCTAAGTGAACGAATTGACATTCAACTGACACTTTGAATTCAACAAAAGGCCCAGGATCATTTTTGCAGAAATCCAATAATTCAACGAGATCTTCCATTGTACAAAGAAATACTAAGGACCACCGACGGGTCTAGGAGTGTGTGGTGTTACGTGGGTTTGTCATTTTGCACATATGGCTGTTCACGCCTATTTGTAGTTCCCTACCACGAATGACTCTACGGAGAATGTGAACAAACATGTGATGTGAAATATGAGTGAACATTTCCTCAACCGTGATTTCACCGGAAAACATATTCAAATTATTTGTGTGATATCTTAATTTCATCGAACAAAACTTTGACACAATTCCAATGACCAGAAAAACATTTAAAATGAAATAACTCAAGCAGTAGGATACCTTGTTTGCACCTGCAAGATCATGCCTAGTACATCTGCACTGTCATTGGACACTCTGACCGTGGCTGACTCGTGTTATGATCAATAGAAGTAAAAGTCACTTGGATACATTTGTGGTCATGGTCAGAGGCACATACCATCTTTGTCAAGGCATTGCGCACAATAGCCACACTGAGCCACCAGTATTTTGCCTAGTTTAAACCTGTAAGGTCATGCCCAGAATATTTGCATTCTGATAGGACACTCTGACCGTGGCTGACTCGTGTTATGATTCATAGCCGTTTAAGGTACTTGGTTAACATTGTGGTCATTGTCAGTGGCACATGCCAACTTTGTCAAGGCATTGCGCAAAATCGCTGTGCCAAGCCACCAGTGTTTTGACTTGTTTGTACCTGCAAGGTCATGCATATTACACGTGAACTGTGATTGGGCACTCTGACCGTGGCTGACTCGTGTTATGATCTATAGAAGTAAAAGTCACTTGGATACATGTGTGGTCATGGTCAGTGGCACATGCTAACTTTGTCAAGGTATTGTGCATAATAGCCACACCGAACCACGAGTACTTTACCTTGTTTACAACTGAAAGGTCATTCCCAGTATATCTGCAGTTTGATTGGACACTCTGACCGTGGCTGAAACGTGTTATGATTCATAGCCCTTTAAGGTACTTGGTAAACTTTGTGGTCATGGTCAGTGGCACATGCCAACTTTGTCAAGGCATTGCGCACAGAAACCGTGCCAAGCCACCGGTTTTTTTAACTTGATTATACCTGCAAGTTCATGCATATTACATGTACACTGTGATTGGGCACTCTGACCATGGCTGACTCGTGTTACGATTCGTAGAAGTTAAAGTCACTTGGTAAACTTTGTGGTCATGGTCAGTGGCACATGCCAACTTTGTCAAGGCATTGCGCACAATAGCCGTGCCAAGCCACCAGGTTTTTACCTTGTTTATACCTGCAAGGTCATGCATATTATATGTGCACCGTGATTGGGCACTCTGAGTGTGGCTGACCCGTGTTACGATTTGTATAAGTTAAAGTCACTTGGTAAACTTTGTGGTCATGGTCAGTAACACATGCCAATTTTGTCAATGCATTGCCCACAATAGCTGTGCCAAGCCACCGGTTTTTTACCTTGTTTATACCTGCAAGGTCATGCATGTGAGATGTGCACCGTGATTGGACACTCTGACCGTGGCTGACTCGTGTTACGATTCGTAGAAGTTAAAATCACTTGGTAACCTTTGTGGTCATGGTCAGTGGCACATGCAAACTTTGTCAAGGCATTGCACACAATAGCCACGCCAAGCCACCGGTGTTTTACCGTGTTTGTACCTGCAAGATCATGCCTAGTACATCTGCACTATGATTGGACACTCTGACCGTGGCTGACTCGTGTTATGATCGATAGAAGTAAAGTCACTTGGATACATTTTTGGTCATGGTCAGTGGCACATACCAACGTTGTCAAGGCATTGCACAAAAAAGCCACACCGATCCACCAGTATTATATTTTGTTTATACATGCAAGGTCATGCCCATTATATCTGCACTGTGATTGGACACTCTGACCGTGGCTGACCCGTGTTATGATTCATTGCCGTTTAATGTACTTGGCAAACTTTGTGGTCATGGTCAGTGGCACATACCAACATTGTCAAGACATTGCGCACAATAGCCGTGCCAAGCCACCTGTTCTTTACCTTGTTTAACCTGTAATGTCATGCCTAGTACATCTGAACTGTGATTGGGTACTCTGACCGTGGCTGACTCGTGTTATGATTCGTAGAAGTTAAAGTCACTTTGTAAACTTTGTGGTCATGGTCAGTGGCACATCCCAACTTTGTCAAGGCATCGCACACAATAGCTGCACCGAGCCACCAGTATTCTACCTTGTTTATACATGCGAGGTCATGCCCAGTATATCTGCACAGTGATTGGATACTCTGACAGTGGCTGTCTCGTTTTATGATTCATAGCCGTTTAATGTACTTGGTAAACCTTGTGGTCATGGTCAATGGCACATGCCAACTTTGTCAAGGCATTGCGCACAATAGCCACACCGAGCCACCAGTATTCTACCTTGTTTGTACCTGCAAGATCATGCCTAGTTCATGTGCACTGTGATTGGACACTCTGACCGTGGCTGACTCGTGCTATGATTCATAGCCGTTTAATGTACTTGGTAAACTTTGTGGTCATGGTCAGTGGCACATGCGAACGTTTTCAAGGCATTGCGCACAATAGCCGTACCAAGCCACCGGATTTTTACCTTGTTTATACCTGCAAGGTCATGCATATTAGATGTGCACTGTGATTGGGCACTCTGACCGTGGCTGACTCGTGTTACGATACGTATAAGTTAAAGTCGCTTGGTAAACTTTGTGGTCATGGTCAGTGGCACATGCCAACTTTGTCAAGGCATTGCGCACAATAGCCACACCAAACCACCAGTATTCTACCTACTGCTCAAGGAATTCGACGATAGAGGTTTGCCTGATTATGAAATATATGAAGTAGATTTAAAAATTGGGCTCAGTATTATTTTTGGAGTCCTAAGTGAACGAACTGACATTCAACTAACACATTGAATTAAACATAAGGCCCATGCTCATTTTTTCAGAAATCCAATATTTCAACGAGATATTCCATTGTACAAAGAAATACTAAGGACCACTGACCGGTCTAGCTGTGTGTGGTGTTACGTGGGGTTGTCATTTTGTACAGATGGCTGTTCACGCCTATTTGTAGTTCCCTACCACGAATGACTCTACGGATAATGTGAACAAACATGTTATGTGAAATATTAGTGAACATTTCCTCTACCGTGATTTCACTGAAAAACATATTCAAATGATTTGTGTGACATTTTCATTTCAGCGAAAAAAAATTTGACACAATTTCAATGACCAGAAAAACATTTAAAATCAAATTACTCGAGCAGTAGGGTACCTTGTTTGCACCTGCAAGATCATGCCTAGTACATATGCACTGTGACTGAGACCCTGACCATGGCTGACTTGTGTTATGATTCATAGCCGTTTAAGGTACTTGGTAAACTTTGTGGTCATGATCAGTGGCACATGCCAACTTTGTCAAGGCATTGCGCACAATAGCCATGCCAAGCGATTGGCACGGTCATGCATATTAGATGTGCACTGTGCTTGGGTACTCAGAATGTGGCTGACTTGTGTTACGGTTCGTAGAAGTTCAAGTCACTTGGTAAACTCTGTGGTCATGGTCAGTGGCACATGCCAACTTTGTCAAAGCATTGCGCACAATAGCCATGCCATGGTACCGGTTTTTTACCTTGTTTATACCTGCAAGGTCATGCCTAGTATATCTGCACCGTGATTGGACACTCTGACCGTGGCTGACTCGTGTTATGATCAATAGAAGTAAAAGTCACTTGGATACAGTTGTGGTTATGGTCAATGGCACATGCGAGCTTTGACAAGGCATTGCGCACAATAGGCACAACGAGCCACCAGTATTCTACCTTGTTTATACCTGCAAGGTCATGCCCAGAATATCTGCACTGTGATTGGACACTCTGACCGTGGCTGACTTGTGTTATGATTCTTAGCCGTTTAAGGTACTAGGTAAACTTTGTGGTCATGGTCAGTGGCCCATGCAAACTTTGTCAAGGCATTGCACACAATATCCGTGCCAAGCCAACAGTTTTTCACCTTGTTTATACCTGCAAGGTCATGCATATTAGATGTACACTGTGATTGGGTAATCTGAATGTGGCTGACCTGTGTTACGGTTAGTAGAAAGTAGAGTCACTTGGTAAACTCTGTGGTCATGGTCAGTAGCACTTGCCAACTTTGTCAAATGATTGCGCACAATAGCCGTGCCAAGCCACCGGTTTTTACCTTGTTTATACCTGCAAGTTCATGCATATTAGATGTGCACTGTGATTGGGCACTCTGACCGTGGCTGACGCATGTTACGATTGGTAGAAGTTCAAGTCACTTGGTAAACTTTGTGGGCATGGTCAGTGGCACATGCCAACTTTGTCAAGGCATTGCACATAATAGCCACACCGAGCCACTAGTACTCTACCTTGTTTGTACCTGCAAGAACATGCCTAGTATATCTGCACTGTGATTGGACACTCTGACCGTGGCTGACTCTTGTTATGATCCATGGCCGTTTAATGTACTTGGCAAACTTTGTGGTCATGGTCAATGCCACATGCCAATTTTGTCAAGGCATTGCGCACAATAGCCGTGCCAAGCCACCGGTTTTTTTATCTTGTTTATACCTGCAAGGTCATGCATATTAGATGTGCACTAAGATTGGGCACTCTGACCGTGGCTCACTTGTGTTACGATTCATCGAAGTTCAAGTCACTAGGTAAACTTTGTGGTCACGGTCAGTGGCACATGCCAACTATGTCAAGGCATTGCGCACAATAGCCACACCGAGCCACCAGTATTCTACCTTGTTTCTACCTGCAAGATCATGCCTAGTACATCTGCACTGTGAGTGGAAACTCTGACCGTGGCTGACTCGTGTTATGATTCATATCCGTAAACTTTGTGGTCATGGCCAGTGGCACATGCAAACTTTGTCAAGGCATTGCGCACAATAGCCGTGTCAAGACAACAGTTTTTTCCCTTGTTTATACCTGCAAGGTCATGCATAATAGATTTGCACTGTGATTGGGCACTCTGGATGTGGCTGACTCGTGTTACGACTTGTAAAAGTTAAAGTCACTTGGTAAACTTTGTGGTCATGGTCAGTGGCACATGCCAACTTTGTCAAGGCATTGTGCACAATAGCCATGCCAAGCCACCAGGTTTTTACCTTGATCATACCTGCAAGGTCATGCATATCAAATGTGCACTGTGATAGGGCACTCTGAGCGTGGCTGACTCGTGTTACGATTCATAGAAGTTAAAGTCACTTGGTACACCTTGTGGTCATGGTCAGTGGCACATGCCAACTTTGTCAAGGCATTGCGCACAATAGCCACACCAAGCCACCGGTAGTTTGCCTTGTTTGCACCTGCAAGACCATGCCTAATACATTTGCACTGTGATTGGTCACTCTGACCATGGCTGACTCTTGTTATAATTCATAGCCGTTTAATGTACTTTGCAAACGTTGTGGTCATTGTCAGTGGCACATGCCAACTTTGTCAAGGCATTGCGCACAATGGCCGTGCCAAGCCATCGGTTTTTTACCCTTTTTTACCAGTAACGTCATGCATATTATATGTGCACTATGATTGGACACTCTGACAGTGGTTGACTTGTGTTACAATTCGTAGAAGTCGAAGTCACTTGGTAAACGTTGTGGTCATGGTCAGTGGCACATGCCAACTTTGTCAAGGCATTGTGCACAATAGCCGTGCCAAGCCACCAGTTTTTTACCTTGTGTATACCTGCAAGGTCATGCATATTAGACGTGCTCTGTGATTGGGCACTCTGACCATGGCTGACTCGTGTTACGATTCGTAGAAGTTAAAGTCACCTGGTAAACTTTGTGGTCATGGTCAGTGGGACATGCCAACTTTGTCAAGTCATTGCGCACAATAGCCACACCGAGACACCGGTATTATACCTTGTTTATACCTGCAAGATCATGCCTAGTACATCTGCACTGCGATTGGAGACTCTCACGGTGGCTGACTCGTGTTATGCGTCATAGCCGTTTAAGGTACTTGGTAAACTTTGTGGTAATGGTCAGTGGCACATGCCAACTTTGTCAAGGCATTGCGCACAATAGCCATACCAAGCCACCGGGTTTTTTCCTTTTTCATACCTGCAAGGTCATGCCTAGTACAACTGAACTGTGATTAGGCACTCTGACTGTGGCTGACTCGTGTTACGGGTTGTAGAAGTTAAAGTCACTTGGTAAACTTTGTGGTCGTGGTCAGTGGCACATGCCAACTTTGTCAAGGCATTGCGCACAATAGTCGTGCAAAGACACCGGTTTTTGTCCTTGTTTATACCTGCAAGGTCATGCATATTAGACGTGCACTGTGATTGGGTAGTCTGACCATGATTGACTCGTGTTACGAGTCGTAGAAGTTAAAGTCACTTGGTAAACTTTGTGGTCATGGTCAGTGGCACCTGCCAACATTGTCAAGGCATTGCGCACAATAGCTGTGCCAAGCCACCGGTTTTTTACCTTGTTCATACTTGCAAGGTCATGCATGTTAGATGTGCACCGTGACTGGGCACTCTGAATGTGGCTGAATTGTGTTACGATCGCTAAAAGTTACAGTCACTTGGTAAACTTTGCGGTCATGGTCAGTGGCACATGCCAATTTTGTCAAGGCATTGCGCACAATATCTGTGCAAAGCCACCGGGTTTTTACCTTGTTTATACCTGCAAGGTCATGCATGTTAGGTGTGCACCGTGATTGGACACTCTGACTGTGGCTGACTCGTGTTACAACTCGTAGAAGTTAAAGTCACTTGGTAAACTTTGTGGTCATGGTCAGTGGCACATGCCAACTTTGTCAAGGCATTGCGCACAATAGTCACGCCAAGCCACCGGTGTTTTACCTTGTTTGTACCTGCAAGATCATGCCTAATACATCTGCACTGTGATTGGACACTCTGACCGTGGCTGACTCGTGTTACGGTCAATAGAAGTAAAGTCACTTGGATACATTTGTGGTCATGGTTAGTGGCACATGCCAACTTTGTCAAGGCATTGCACACAATAGCCACACCGATCCACCAGTATTCTACCTTGTTTATACCTGTGAGGTCATGCCCAGTATATCTACACAGTGATTGGATACTCTGACCGTGGCTGTCTCGTGTTATGATTCATAGCCATTTAATGTACTTGGTAAACTTTGTGGTCATGGTCAGTGGCACATGCCAACTTTGTCAAGGCATTGCACACAATAGCCACACCGATCCACCAGTATTCTACCTTGTTTATACCTGTGAGGTCATGCCCAGTATATCTACACAGTGATTGGATACTCTGACCGTGGCTGTCTCGTGTTATGATTCGTAGCCATTTAATGTACTTGGTAAACTATGTGGTCATGGTCAGTGGCACATGCCAACTTTGTCAGGGCATTGCGCACAATAGCCACACCGAGCCACCAGTAGTCTACCTTGTTTGTACCTGCAAGATCATGCCTAGTACATGTGCACTGTGATTGGACACTCTGACCGTGGCTGACTCGTGTTATGATTCATAGCCGTTTAATGTACTTGGTAAACGTTGTGGTCATGATCAGTGGCACATGCCAACTTTGTCAAGGCATTGCGCACAATAGCTGTGCCAAGCCACCGGTTTTTTACCTTGTGTATACATGCAAGGTCATGCATATGAGATGTGCACTGTGATTGGGGACTCTGACCGTGGCTGACTCGTGTTACGATTCGTAAAAGTTAAAGTCACTTGGTAAACTTTGTGGTCATGGTCAGTGGCACATGCCACCTTTGTCAAGGCATTGCGCACAATAGCTACACCAAACCACCAGTATTCTACGTACTGCTCAAGGAACTCAACGATATAGATTTGCCTGATTATGAAATGTATGAATTAGATGGAAAATTTGGGTTCAGTATTGTTTTCGGAATCATAAGTGAACGAATTGACATTCAACTGACACGTTGAATTCAACAAAAGGCCCAGAATCATTTCTGCAGAAATCCAATATTTCAACGAGTTATTCCATTGTACAAAGAAATACCAAGGATCACCGACGGGTCAAGGTGTGTGTCGTGTTACGTGGGTTTTCCATTTTGTACAGATGGTTGTTCACGCCTATTTGTCCTTCCCTACCACGAATGACTCTACGGAGATTGTGAACTAACATGTGATGTGAAACATGAGTGAACATTTCCTGCACCGTGATTTCACCAAAAACATATTCAAATTATTTACGTAACATTTTAATTTCATCGAACGATTTTTTGACACAATTCCAATGACCAGAAAAACATTTAAAATTGAATACCTCGAGCAGTAGGGTACCTTGGTTGCACCTGCAAGATCAAGCCTAGTACATCTTCACTGTGATTGGACACTCAGACTGTGGCTGACTCGTGTTATGATTCATAGCCGTTTAAGGTACTTGGAAAACTTTGTGGTCATGGTCAGTGGCACATGCCAACTTTGTCAAGGCATTGCGCACAACAGCCGTGCCAAGCAATTGGCACAGTCATTCATATTAGATGTGCACTGTGATTGGGCACTCTGAATGTGGCTGACCTGTGTTACGGTTTGTAGAAGTTCAAGTCACTTGGTAAACTCTGTGGTCATGGTCAGTGGCACATGCCAACTTTGTCAAAGCATTGCGCACAATAGCCATGCCAAGCCACCGGTTTTCTACCTTGTTTATACCTGCAAGTTCATACATATACGATGTGCACTGTGATTGGGCACTCTTACCATGATTGACTCGTGTTACGATTTGTAGAAGTTAAAGTCACTTGGTTAACTTTGTGGGCATGGTCAGTGGCACATGCCAACTTTGTCAAGGCATTACGCACAATAGCCACTTCGAGCCACCAGTATTATACCTTGTTTCTACCTGCAAGATCATGTCTGTACATCTGCAATGTGATTGGACACTCTGACCGTGTCTGACTCGTGTTATGATTCATAGCCGTTTAAGGTACTTGGTAAACTTTGCGGTCATGGTCAGTGGCACATGCAAACTTTGTCAAGGCATTGCGCACAATAGCCGTGTCCAGCCAATGGTCTTTTCCCTTGTTTATACCTGTAAGGTCATGCATACTAGATGTGCACTGTGATTGGGCACTCTGAACGTGGCTGACTTGGTTACGATTCGTAGAAGTTAAAGTCACTTGGTAAACTTTGTGGTCATGGTCAGTGGCACATGCCAACTTTGTCAAGGCATTGTGCACAATAGCCGTGCCAAGCCACCGGTTTTTTACCTTCAATATACCTGCAAGGTCATGCATGTTAGATGTGCAATGTAATTGGGCACTCTGAGCGTGGCTGACTCGTGTTACGATCCGTAAAAGATAAAGTCACTTGGTAAACCTTGTGGTCATGGTCGATGGCACATGCCAACTTTGTCAAGGCATTGCGCACAACAGTCACACCAAGCCATCGGTGGTTTACCTTGTTTGCACCTGCAAGATCATGCCTAAAATATCTGCACTGTGGTTGGTCACTCTGACCGTGGCTGACTCATGTTATGATCAATAGACGCAAACGTCACTTGGATACATTTGTGGTCATGGTCAGTGGCATATGCCAACTTTGTCAAGACACTGCGCACAAGAGCCACACCGAGCCACCAGTATTCTACCTTGTTTAAACCTGTAAGGTTATGCCCAGTATATCTACACTGTGATTGGACATTTTGTCCGTGGCTGACTCGTGTTATAATTCATAGCCGTTTAATGTACTTGGTAAACTTTGTGGTCATGGTCAGTGGCACATGCCAACTTTGTGAAGCCATTGTGCACAATAGCCGTGCCAAGCCACCGGTTTATACCCTTTTATACCAGTAACGTCATGCATATTAGATGTGTACAATGATTGGACACTCTGACAGTGGTTGACTGGTGATTGTGGTCATGGTCAGTGGGACATGCCAACTTTGTCAAGGCATTGCGCACAATAGCCGTGCCAAGCCACCAGTTTTTTACCTTGTGTATACCTGCAAGGTCATGCATATTACATGTGCACTGTGATTGGGCACTCTGACCATGGCTGACTCGTGTTACGATTTGTATAAGTTAAAGTCACTTGGTAAGCTTTGTGGTCATGGTCAGTGGCACATGCCAGCTTTGTCAAGTCATTGCGCACAATAGCCACACCGAGACACCAGTATTCTACATTGTTTATACCTGCAAGATAATGCCTAGTACATCTGCACTGTGATTGGACACTCTCACCGTGGCTGTCTCGTGTTATGAGACATAGCCGTTTAAGGTACTTGGTAAACTTTGTGGTCATGGTCAGTGGCACATGCCAACTTTGTCAAGGCATTGCGCACAATAGCCGTACCAAGCCACTGGTTTTTTACCTTGTTTATACCTGCAAGGTCATGCCTAGTACAACTGAACTGTGATTAGGCACTCTGACTGTGGCTGACTTGTGTTACGGTTTGTAGAAGTTAAAGTCACTTGGAAAACTTTGTGGTCATTATCAGTGGCACATGCCAACTTTGTCAAGGCATTGCGCACAATAGTCGTGCCAAGCCACCGGGTTTTTACCATGTTTATACCTGAAAGGTCATGCATATTAGATGTGCACTGTGATTGGGTACTCTGACCGTGATTGACTCGTGTTACGATTCGTAGACGTTAAAGTCACTTGGTAAACTTTGTGGTCATGGTCAGTGGCACATGCCAACATTGTCAAGGCATTGCGCACAACAGCTGTGCAAAGCCACCGTTTTTTTGGCTTGTTTATACCTGCAAGGTCATGCATGTTAGATGTGCACCGTGATTGGGCACTCTGAATGTGGCTGACTCGTGTTAGGATCGCTAGAAGTTAAAGGCACTTGGTAAACTTTGTGGTCATGGTCAGTGGCACATGCCAATTTTGTCAAGGCATTGCGCACAATAGCTGTGCCAAGCCACCGGTTTTTTACCTTGTTTATACCTGCAAGGTCATGCATGTTAGATGTGCACCGTGATTGGACACTCTGACTGTGGCTGACTCGTGTTACGATTCGTAGAAGTTAAAGTAACTTGGTAAACTTTGTGGTCATGGTCAGTGGCACATGCCAACTTCGTCAAGGCATTGCGCACAATAGCCACACAAAGCTACCGGTATTTTACCTTGTTTGTACCTGCAAGATCATGCCTAATACATCTGCACTGTGATTGGACACTCTCACCATGGCTGACTCGTGTTATGATCAATAGAAGTAAAGTCACTTGGATACATTTGTGGTCATGGTCAGTGGCACATGCCAACTTTGTCAAGGCATTGCACACAATAGCCACACTGATCCACCAGTATTCTACCTTGTTTATACATGCAAGGTCATGCCCATTATATCTGTACTGTGATTGGACACTCTGACCGTGGCTGACACGTGTTATGATTCATAGCTGTTTACTGTACTTGGTAAACGTTGTGGTCATGGTTAGTGGCACATGCCAGCTTTGTCAAGACATTGCGCACAATAGCCGTGCCAAGCCACCGGGTTTTTGCCTTGTTTATACCTGTAAGGTCATGCCTAGTACATCTGAACTGTGACTGGGTACTCTGACCGTGGCTGACTCGTGTTATTATTCGTAGAAGTTGAAGTCACTTGGTAAACTTTGTGGTTGTGCTCAGTGGCACATGCCAACTTTGTCAAGGCATTGCACACAATAGCTGCACCGAGCCACATGTATTCTACCTTGTTTAAACCTGCGAGGTCATGTTCAGTATATCTGCACAGTGATTGGATACTCTAACCGTGGCTGTCTCGTGTTATGATTCATAGCCGTTTAATGTACTTGGTAAACCTTGTGGTCATGGTCAGTGGCACATGCCAACTTTGTCAAGGCATTGCGCACAATAGCCACACAGAGCCACCAGTATTCTGCCTTGTTTGTACCTGCAAGATCATGCCTAGTACATGTGCACTGTGATTGGACACTCTGACCGTGGCTGACTCGTGATATGATTCATATCCGTTAAATGTACTTGGTAAACTTTGTGGCCATGGTCAGTGGCACATGCCAACTTTGTCAAGGCATTGCGTACAATAGCCATGCCAAGCGATTGGCACGGTCATGCATATTAGATGTGCACTGTGATTGGGCACTCTGAATGTGGCTGACCTGTGTTACGGTTTGTAGAAGTTCTAGTCAATTGGTAAACTTTGTGGGCATGGTCACTGGCACATGCCAACTTTGTCAAGGCATTGCACATAATAGCCACACCGAGCCACTAGTACTCTACCTTGTTTGTACCTGCAAGATCATGCCTTGTATATCTGCACTATGATTGGACACTCTGACCGTGGCTGACTCGTGTCATGATCAGTAGAAACAAAACTCAGTTGGATACAATTGTGGTCATGGTCAGTGGCACATGCCAACTTTGTCAAGGCATTGCGCACAATATCCACACCAAGCCACCAGTATTCTACCTTGTTTATACCTGCAAGGTCATGCCCAGTATATCTGCACTGTGATTGGACCCTCTGACCGTGGCTGAATCGTGTTACAATTCATAGCCGTTTAATGTACTTGGTAAACTTTGTGGTCATGGTGTGTGGCACATGCCAATTTTGTCAAGGCATTGCGCACAATAGCCGTGCCAAGCCACCGGTTTTTTACCTTGGTCATACCTGCAAGGTCATGCATATCAGATGTGCACTGAGATTGGCCACTCTGACCATGGCTGACTCGTGTTATGATTCGTAGAAGTTCAAGTCACTTGGTAAACCTTGTGGTCACAGTCAGTGGCACATGCCAACTTTGTCAAGGCATTGCGCACAATAGCCACACCGAGCCACCAGTATTCTACCTTGTTTGCACCTGCAAGATCATGCCTAGTACATCTGCACTGTGATTGGACACTCGGATCGTGGCTGACGCGTGTTATGATTCTTAGCCGTTTAAGGTACTTGGTGAACTTTGTGGTCATGGTCAGTGGCACATGC